>CM062820.1:234945301-235102532 GCA_031772625.1 Pinus tabuliformis | reverse complement strand
GATTCCTATCGCGCCTGTTAACAACTTACATCTTTGGCTGGTAATCAGGCAATGTCTTTCCATGTTCGACGCCAGAACATCTCTCACATGGATCGACTTGTACTTCGAGTGAAGATCGAACGAGATTGAATACCCCAGATCTAGTTTCATCCATCCGGGCTGCGATATATATTCAGGGAAATAAAGACATTAAATGTACATTGTTGCTGCACAGATAATCATCCAATCAAAGGGATGATGGCTCTACCAGAATCATCAGTCTACACTCAGACGATTGTCTGTCCTATGTACATGAAAATAAATTTATAAATCTGAGCATGGGAATGCCCGCCTCAGCTAGATTATGAAAATATTATGAAGATAATGTATTGTATTGTATCTTATTACAGGTCTCCTCCCAGCTTGAAAGAACTTTGGATCCTCATAATAAAGCATTTCACCCTACATCAAAAGATTAACGACCTCATACTTTAGGGGGAAACTGTTATAGACATTTTTGGGCACTACAACCCCAAGCATAAAATGTCCATAAACCAAGGGCTCCTAAGTCCCTAAAAGTGTTGTTCTAACCCCTAAAGGAGCAAGGTCAACTGATTACAGCTTCTCCCAGAAGTTCTCCATGAAAAACTGCTCGGAATTAGTCAAAACAGGATCATTTCAGCTACTCCATAGGCAAAGTGCATTGCATCTCACCTAAACACACTGTGTGGGTGCGTTGCATTTCAAAAATCCCTTCTATGGGGTGCGATGGGCGAGAAATGACAAATGGCAGTGTCATTCCGCGAGGTGGAGAGGCAATGGAAGCTTCTAGAAACTTCTCCTGTGACACTTGCCTCTCTGAATTCCACCAAGGATGAGAAAGAGATCATCAATCTCCAAGTGGAAGCAAGAACTATTAGAGGGAAGACACTAATCAAGTCACAAGCTGACTCATCTCCCATACAGATAACTATATATGGATCCCTCATCCTAGAGATCCAGAGGCTGGAATTTTGCATATTGTAAGGAATTGTTTCTGGTTTCTTGAGCTAAAACATCAAATCGTTGGGTGATCTAAGCTTTGTATGAGGTGAAGAGGGGCTTCCTTGTTGAGAGGATGATGCTGGGTAAGAACAACTGGTTGTAACTCCCCTTGGCTCTTTCTTGTTTATCAATAAAAGCTATTCAAGTTTTCCTCCATACTCTTGTGTCATTTATGTTTGCTGCATTTGTATGGTCAATTTACATCTGATCCTAGATTGTTTATTGTTATAGATCCATGTTCATGTATAGTGCTATGCTACTGTGATCTTACAGGTACTCTGTGAAGCTGGGCGTGCAAGGGAACAAATAGCGAAAGACTATCAAGAAGGAGAGGAATCAAACCAGGAGATTAGCGCAAGACAGAGGTTGGTCTTCTTTGTTCTTCTCTATCTATACTTCATAAAGGAAAAACGAAAGTAGCTTTACTTTGTTTGTTTCTAAGGTAGCTATCACACCTTAGTGGGATAAGCAGTTTTGAGTAGACACTTTTCCCTGTAACAGACCCCTAAGTAGAGGTACTAGGGTTTGGAGGAAAATATATTCAGAGTTTTGAAATCATTTATAGGGTAGCCAGCCGAGAGCTGGGCTAAAGGCCTATGAGGGAATACCCACATGCAACCCTGGAGTTGCCGAAAACAAGTACCCTGTAATTCTTACGGGGCGGCTTTTACCGAAGGCAATAAGGAGAGATTTGTCAAATAAATACCCACAGAAATATTTCATTGTAAAAGACTATACAATATCAAAATTAAAGATGACAAGAACTGCAATAATAACCTTAGATAAACCGTCAACAATTCCTTAATCATGGAGTATTATGCTAGAAAAACAAAGCTATTATCACAGTTAACATTTCACGCAGAAGAACTGAAACAGTACTTTGGAAAATACCACATAGTAAGGCCGCGAGGGCTATAAAGGCCACGAGGGCTACAACATAACATACCAATAGAAGAAAATAGTAATAGAACACTGTATTAACCATTGTAACCTAATGAGAGACAATCACTAGGGCTTTACCCCGTTCCATGTTCTTAAATAGGAAAATTAAATTACAAACGACTCAGGGAAGCCCGAGGGCATGCCCATGTATATAAACAATGTTAAACCCTGAACCTCGGTTCAGCATGGCTACACCCGAAACCAACACCCTTGTAACCAGAATGGCATAGGACTAGTGTGGCTTGGCAATCTTGCCATTAATTTGTGACCAACAGCGAAAAAGGGTGTAAGGCCGTGGGCCGTTTGGGCTGTGCCAAGGAACACGAGGGAGAGAAACCCCCTCTGTTATCAAATGAAACATAAATAAATCACATCTAACCTGCAAACTGTCCATGAAGCATTCAAGGAATGAACATACCCGTTAGGAGCCGGTTGAGCCAAACTGTCAGGTGGCGACGACCATACCCAGGAGCAGGCGTAGAGGGCAAAACATCACCACTCTTCCCATGAGACAAAAACAAAACATAGAATCCATTAACCAGAATGAACCAAAATCTTTCCAAAAACTTGTAAGAGTCAATATAAATGGACAAACCATATCTAAGAAACAGCATAGCGAAAAGCTTACCAAAGAAATCATCAAGTTGTGTAGCCATAGTAGCCTCCAGATGGATGCTCGATAGATTGAAGGACCGAAGACATTCTCACAAGGTGAGAGAGTCGGAATGGGTTCAGAACTGGCTCACCAGAGCTTCTGTGGAACATTGGAAAGACTTTTCTAGAGCCCGCGCCATCGGATAAACCAAGGAGGGAAATCCCAGTGGCAACACAGCCCTTGGATAACAATCAGACCATCCCAACCATTGAGGGAGGTGGCGAAAACCGAGGGCACAACTTTCAGAGACTCCCGAACCTCATCCCTTCACATGGAAGAGCCGACAAAAATTAAATGCAACAGCCGGGTGTCAAGAGATGGCACTGCCAATAGTAAGCCAGCTGTATCAATGAATCGATAGGTAAACTTTTCTGGCAACGGTAAAAATAGAACGATGTTACCCAAACTCCTTTGGTGGAACATAAAGACCGGAAGAATTTAACTTAAAACATTCTTCGTACATGAGAATAATGCCAGATTTAATTCTGTGTAAATAAAAATAAAATTTGTTTTTACTGTTCCATAGCTAGGGTTATTATAGATCATCATAAACAATATTATTTTTTTGTTGTTGGATACACACATTGTAACTAGCAGTGAGACAATGCCATTTTCAGTGACAGAAGAGTAATACATGTAACTGGAAGCATTGTCACTATTAAATTCGCACAAAGTATGAAAATTTTAGCTGCAGATTTTTTGTGTAAGGTAAAAAATTAGAGTATTGAATGGAAGGAATTCACAATTAATCATGAAAATTCTAGCACGAGATTTGTTTTATATGGTAAGAAAATTAGAGTATTGGATCAAGGAATTCACAATTAATTACATAGTGTCAATCTTTCTCTTCATGAAATTTTTCTTCACCTTTTGTAGAAAATTTGTTAATAGCATCATTATAACAAAAAATCTTTAAAACTATTTTTCTGGTTTACAATTTTAAGACCAAAAAAAAAATATTGAGTAAAGAGAAATTAAACAATTCTTTCTTTGGATAGAAAGTTAAGTAATTTGTTTTTAGTAGAATAAATATTTATTTATTTTTAAATTATTTTTAATAAAAATAATTTAATTTATTTTCAAAATAAATATAATTAAATTCCAGCAAAAAAACATATTAAAAAGGAAATTTTATATTTTTCAGATTTTCAAAAAACAATTTTATTGTTGTTCATTTTACATTCTCGGTATGAGGGAGATATGTAATTCCTTCCCTACTCAACTTTACATTGACAAATGTTTATTTAATATAAAAGTAAGTGATTTTTAAACGTAAAACAATATGAAGGAGATGTAAAACATTTCACTCACTTATAAATAAAACATTTCAATGTCCATCATAATAAAATATTTTATTACTCAAACAAAAAAAATTGAAAATACAAAAATTTAGTTAATACCTAATAAAAGTAATAAGAAGACTTCTAGTTCATTCAATTCTTAACATAAAATTAACGTGTCATTTAAAAATATGAATAATAATAAAATTCAATACTGCTATCTTTTTGTCAAACTAAAACTTAGTAAATATTTGTTGGGATTACAAAATAAATATGTTGAAATGAGGAGATGTAAAAATATTTCACGCACTTATAAATAAAACATTTCAATGTCCATCATAATAAAATATTTTATTAATCAAACAAAAATTTTGAGAATACAAAAATCAAGTTAATACCTAATAAACTAATAAGAAGACGTCTAGTTCATTCAATTCTTAACATACAATTAACGTGTAATTAAAAAATATGAATAATAATAAAATTCAATATTGCTCATTTTTTTGTCAATTTTGTCTAAAACTTAGTAAATATTTGTTGGGATTGCAAAATAAATATGTTGAAATGATATATGTAATGCTTCTAATTAGATGTGTAAGGCTTAATTATGTACCAAGAAATGGTCATTTTAGGTTTCATAAAGATTAGATTTGTAATGGCTATTTTTTTAATGTAATTGTTAAATTAAAAGATTAACCATAAATAAATTAGTTGTTAATACGATTCAATCTCCAATTTAACTTTTAGTTTTCCTATACCATTTATAGATTGTAAAACATGCAATTTGACATTATAGGTATAAAGGGAATCCATGGCACTAAGGTAGTTATTCTTGAATGTCTATTGTCAAGATACACATTTTTTGATTTTAGGGAATATATTATTGTCAAGATACTCATCCTTTGATTTTAGATAATATATAAATAACATCCTTATTAGTGAAGACACTTCTTCTTAAATGTATATGGTCAATATAACCATCCTAATTGTAGAAAATATAACCTTGTTTTGAGCAAAGATCATGTGTCCTTTAGGGGAGTAGATTTTGTTGTTATATTGCACTTCAATGGAATATTTATTCCCTAGGGGAGTCCCTTTCTAGTGGATCTCTTTTAGGAAAGTGCACATCAACTTGTTCTAAACAAAATTGCAATACTCATGGGCATCATGTAATTTCAAAAACAAATGTCAAATGGTGTTTCATTGGTCACAGGAAAGATATGAATCCTCTATAAAACTTGGGGAGAGTAAATGTTAATCTAATAAAGTACATTCACATTAAATTAGGGTTTTTAATATCATAGAAAGAAAATTTTATTATCCATTTTCTTCTAGGGTCAATAAGGTCTCATTTCTTTTCCTAAAATGAGAAAGCGGCTATAGGGGATTGATATAAGAACTTGGGCCTATAAACACAAATAGGTTTATCATATCTCCATAACCCATCTCTCAAGGTCCCCTCAGACTTTGTGTATTAAACTTGAAAATTCCCTCCTCCATAATTACCTTTTGAACTCATATTTGTATTACATTGTTTATGTTGTCTCTTATGCCATTTCAGATATTGTCTTGGCATGATGCAAGTTAATGTTTCCCTATCATAATACTTTAGTTGCAATGAAAATTTGGAAAACAACAATTTATTGGCTAGGAGTTATTGTATGTACATGTACCACTCTTTTTCTCTTTTTTAGTTACGATAATGAGAATATTTGTATTAATTGTAAAATATGGGCCCAGAATCCTAAACCGAAATTATCCTCCGAAGAGTAATACAACCAATACTAAGAATACACAGGTCTTTGCAGGTGGATACCTTCTAATAGAGCCCCAAAATTAAACAAAATTTGCATTACATATAACCCATTTTAGAATTGTAGAAAATTCATGTGTGTTATAGCCCCTCTAGTTTTAGTTTGTTTTACACATCATTGTTTAATGCCCAACCCCATGGTTCATTTTCACATTAAAACACGAATATAAAATTGCAACTAAAACATTGCTAGGCTACCACTACTCTTTTTCTCCCAGCTAATAATAAAGACAAGCATGCACATAAAATTATGAACACTGATATTTTTGGTCAATTTTTGACCAGGATAGAAGAACCCCAAAGGGGAAAACTAGTTTGAAGGAGGATTTTATTTTCTAATTTCAGAGGATTATTTAAAACATTAATTACATCACACAGAGTACTTATCTCTCCCTATTTCTATGAAGGAAATTGTGCCACATATGTGGAAACTTGTGCACAAGTTCAACAATCTTTGTGTTGAAGTTTGTGCCACTTTTTACTCTTCTCTACTTGGAAAAACATGCCACTACTAGACTTCTAGATCTTGAATTTCATGCCACTGAAAGTACTCTCTTCCCACCAGATTTGGTGCTACAGACTTGCAAACTCTGCCTCAAAGTGCATGCTACACGCCCACATATCTCTCCTTGTTTTTTGGGCCTGTGCTTGCCCCTAAAAATACGTTGAGCCTCCTCTATTTTTGGGCCTGTGAAACCTCTGAAATATATGTAGGATCTCCTCAAACTCATCATTGGAATTGACTTCTATGCCTCAGTCTACATGCTAATTTCTAGCCTAAAAACTCAGACAAGTTTTCATTCGGATGCATGCCTACTCTTAAAGCCTTAAACTCGAGCTTGTTTCCCTTGGTGTTGTGCATTCTCTCCTCCAGCATAATCTATCTAAGCCTCCATGCTTTCTCCTCTCCTTCTTTCTCTTCTCCAACACTTGCACATGAAGAATGATTAGCCTCTTTTTCCTTTTCCTCCTTTTTAGTCTCATAATGATGAGAAGTGTAACAACCCCTCGTTAAAAGTTCATGTAATAAAAGTTAATAAAGGAAAAATAAGACCACGGTTAAGGGACACGTATTCCAAGCTTAATGTTGGGCAAGACATCCTAGTGTGGGTGTTCATTTTGGTTATTATGGCTAAAGGAATTTGGTAAAGGCAATGACAAAGGCTTTGGAAAGGAAAAATGGCATTTTTGGCACATTTATTTATGAGGAGGAGGTCACAGGTTGCATGTGAGGAGGAAATTTAAGGAAAATAATGGAAAATAAAGAAAATAGAGGCCTCATGGATAAAAAGGCTTACGAGGATCAGTTGGCAAGCTTTTTCTCAGGCTTGGTTAGTGTAACCTTTTGTCAGTTCAGTTTTGGAGCTCTCTCATTATTCTCTCTCTCTCACACTCTTGGACACACAGAGTTTTCTTGGAGCATTCTAGCTTTGGAGCAAGGAAGGGAAAAAAAAACAAAGGAAGGACAAGGAAAAGAAAGGAAAGCATAAAGCAAGCAAGGAAGAGCATGATAAAGTAGATTCAACAGGAATGCTTGCAAGTAAAATATTTCATGTGTGATTTCCTAGTTGGTTTTGACATGCTTGGCTTTGCATGTTGGTATTTGGTTCTCTAGTTGTCGATGGCATGGTCTTGTTGGGTTATGAAAGTGGTTTTTAGCCTTGCCTTGCATTTTTCTAGATAGACATGGTGTGATGGGATTGTTTCTCGGTTTTGAGCATTGGAATTGCCGGATGGTTTTGGAATCTCGGGCGGAGGTGGTCTCAAGAAAATTCCCAAAGCCTTAGGAATACCTTGACTGCTTTTGGTGGGATACACGGTAAAGCCAGAGGGTGGAGTCTTGGTCTATGGCCTAGTGATCTAGTGTATATTGTGGTAAATCTTGAGAGATCAGGAGACGAAAAATTCCTCAAGTATAGTGATGGATTTCAGAGGTTACCAGCTCAGTTTGGTTTTTTGATCTTGGTGCCGGTTTTGGTGAGATCACAGTTTGGTGAGGGTGGAGTTGGTTTAACCTATGGATTCCCTTGGTTGTTCTTGGATTGGTATATCCATCATATCCCACATTCATGCTTGGAATATGGAATGGGGGTGACTGGCTGAAAGAAATATTTGGTTCAGCCATGTCTATAGTTAGGTGGTACATGCAAGTCACAAACTTGGTCGGCTCTTGCCTATGTTTAATAAAAGCTAAGTTCTCTTGCATTTGTACTTGTTATTATGTGGACTTAATAGTTGTTATCTCATTGTTATTTACATGCTTTAATAGATGCAAGACCTAATTGATGTAAAAATAGTTAAGGGAAGAGGGTGGTGATCCTTCTTGTCAAGTCTCATATGAGTTATCAGTCATTTATGCTATGTCTTGTGTTCATTTCCTGTAGATTACATTGATGCCAAGTGTTTGATAGAATGTCAGTCTTGGTTGGGGATGGTCAGGCCTAGTCCTAGAGCTAGTTTTTTATTTGTAAGTCTTGTCATCATGTAAATTATGGATTCTGAAAGCTACAGGGGTTTCTGGGTAGTGCCCTAGATTCTGGGCTTGAAAAGTGGCACAAATCCCTGAGTCGCGGACATAGGTATCAGGAAACAATTCCCCAGACACATGCATACCCATGTTGTGCACGCATATGGAGGTTTTTAGTTGCACCCTTGTCCATATCAAGGGAGCCTCCAAGAGTTTAATGGTCTAAAATCTCAGTGGGACCCAGGGGTTGGTCAGGGGAATGAATGGGATGCATTCCGGGAGTCTTGTAGTAGGTGTAGAAGGTCTGGTATAGTGTGTTTCTGTCGATTCCACTTCTTAATTGACACATATGGAATCAAATCATATCATAGTAATTTCTCATCACATGTTTACCCATATTGACAAGTTACTTGGGTAGATGTGGGAGGAGGGTGTAACAGAGTGGTACCAGAGCGGATTGCACTCTCTTTGGGCCATATTTGATACCATAGAGTGGTATCAGAGCATGGTTCACCCCTCAGACTTGATGGGCGATGTGTTGGTGATGCATTCATGTTAGGTGCATACGTGTTCCTTATGCTTGTAGTCCATGTGCTTGTTGCATTTACATGGTGTTGATCATGGTTGTAGTGACATCACCATGTGAAGGTTGATGGTGTTGTTGTGGAATGTGCCATCATGAGTGTATGGTTGTATATGCATTTGTTATGCATGTCAGTGTCTATATATTGTTATGCATGCATTTTCATGGTTATAGTTATGCATGTATAGTAGGTCGAACATGCATTATGAGGTCATTGTATGCAATTAAGTCATCATGATGTTATTGGTATGTTATTATGCTAATGTGTTGTCTAAGATAGAGCAGGAGATGCAGATCATTAGAGTGAGGTTGCAGCACTAGACTTTGGGGTAAGTGTAGATTGTTATACAGGTATTGTATGTTTGGCATGTAGGTATGCAGGTTAAGGATTGTTATATGCATTATGGTTATGTGTGTCTTTAATTCTATTGATGTTATGGTTACATACATGATAGATGCTAGTTGATTAGTGTAGTCATATGCACATGTGTCGGGTAGTCATGAATGATAGTAACATGTGGTTGTATGCATTGTTATTGTTGTTTTATGTTAGTTAGCTTGATGATTAGGTTATATGTTGTTGATGAGCATGATATATAACTTGTTGTTGCTATATGATAGTAACTTGATGATTAGGGTTATTGTAGTAGGATCTTGATGTTATATGTATCCTGCTAAATTGGATTGGCCTATGTAGATGGTTATGATTACGAAATTCAGGTATGAGACGACTTATTTGTGACATTGTGTTGTACTAATCTAGAATGATTATGCATATGTGATTTTTATGCATGAACAACAAATGTTTATGAGCTTATTATGTGAACATGTTAGTTAGTTAATGTTATGGATATCATGATCTTATTTGTGTTTTAATTGATGTGTTGTGAAGTTATATCATTCTAACTAGATTGATTGTGCATAGCCTCCCCTGAGATACATTAAGTTATGAGCTTGCTTATGTCATCTACTTTGTGCTTGAATGTTTGATTATGTTGTCTATTTGGTGTTTGAGTGTTGGTGTCTATTATGTTGTCTATCCATTGTTGAATGTTTGATTAATCACATGATATGAGTATGTGTCTATAAGATTGCATCGAGAAATGATCTTGTTTTAAGATGGTTTTACTCACTCATATGTGTTTAGATAACTGGCATGTACTTGAGTGTAATAGGTGACAATTGTAGCATTATGTCTAATGACTATGAGTTGACTATGGATTATGACATGATTGTTAGTCTTGGTAAAGGTTGATTTCAAATTGATAGATATGATTGTCTTGATATTTGGAACATGTGGTTGACATGTGTGAGAAGTTGCAGAGTAACATGCTTGGCATTAGTATGACAAGATAAGGTAACTAGTATGTTGTTATGTTTACTTATGCACTAACAATTGTGTTTATGGTAGTATGATGTAGTGGATTTCATGGCAAAAGAGATCGCCATGAAATATTAAAGAAGGATCGGGTAGAGCTTTCACTTGGGAGCATTAGAAACCGTGGGGATGGAGTCATGGTGTTTGTTGCTAGTCTTGTGCTTTTGGTATTTTGTGATTTGTGGAGCTTGATTTGCAGTTTTGTTTATGTCTAGTGCAAGGCCTTACCACTTTGTTGTGGTGTCGTGTGGTTATTGGTTTTCATGGTATTCTTCTTGTTTGTTTCTTGTGCTTTCCTTTTAAGTTTTGAGTCTTGGGAATTGGTTGGGAAAGAGGAAAGTTAATGGAGCTCGGGAGAAGTTGAATGAAACCCATAAGGTAATATGAGACTCAGATGAAGCTTAGTGCATGAGTAAAGGGAAGTTGAAGGTAAGAATATGACAATCGGTTGGATTGGTTTGGTCCATTGGTGTAAATAGACAGTGGCAATATAGTCATGAGCAAGGTAATCAGGAAAGGTAAGGTAAATAGATTTGAGTCATCAGATGCCTTGGATATGTTGGGAACTATTGTTCTCAATGTTGTGTGTGTTGCGCATGGATAAAGGGCGTTCTCTTAAACCTTATGTTATATAGTAATTATGTTGTGATCATGATTATGCTAATGTTTATATATGTATGTATGTATGTCGTGTCTGACAAGGTCGTCATGGACCATGGTTGTTTAATTCTAATGTTTATATGTATATATATGTATGGATGTATGTTGTTGTCTGACAGGGTCGTTAGGAATCATTCTTGTGGAGGAATGATTGCTTATGCATGTGAATGACATGAAGAGGTTCTTGGTTCATGATGTAAGCACACTCCTCCACTGCGACATCCCTCCAAATTTGCTAATTCGCATCCTCCTCGTAGCTAGTTTACTCGGTCTTCACAACACTCACCACATAGCCACCCAACCTCTCTGGTGGTCTTCTCTCCCTTACTGACCAATTCAGTTTCCCTACTAACTCCACATCTTCCTACAAGGTATCACAAAGCCATCTTGGCTTCCTCTTCCCTGAAGTAGCCTCCTGAACTACTATAGGAATCTCCTCATCTGGAGCCTATCATCCTGATGAAGATGCCCCTATGTCCTGTGGTGAACCTGTACTCTAGGAACTTTTTCCCTGGGATCCTGAGCTCTGTGATCCTGTCACCCTAGAACTTGTTGGAATGACGTCCCATGTGGTCAAATTTTGTAAAGTTTTGTTAAATATTGTAAAGTCTCCGCATTTTGAGGAGCGGATTGCGAGTAGCGCAGGTCGATAGGAGTCAAAGGGGATTTTAGAAGGTCAAAGCCCCTTAGTTTGTTAAGAGTTAGGCTGTTTTGAGATCCGCCATGGTTTGCGGACCATGGTATTGTAATGAAGAAGGATATAAAAAGGAGTCATAGATAACCATAGCAAAGGATAGAAGTGTCAGATTTGAGTTTGTTTTTGTCTATTATGTACTTAGGCGAAGGGGAAGGCTCCTACAACTGCGTGCATGGAGAGCTTGGTAAGACCGCAATTGAGTGCACGGGCCCCTGCAACTATGTGCACAAGGTTGGAAGGGAATGTAATTGAATATATAAAGCATAATAAAGGCTTGTTTTGAAGAATTATCTATGTTATCTTTGAATTTACTGTAATTTTGATCTGTTGAATGCAATTAATCAGGAAAAGTACTTAATAGATTTGCGAAGAAGTAAATCTATTTAGTTATATGATGTTATGAATGTTTAGCATAATCGGTGAAGGGCATAGAACTACTAATTGTTTGTTGTTGTAATTTTCAAGTTTTAAGGGTTAGTGTTCACTAAGGTCAAGATAAAGCCCTAAGATTGATAGAAACACATCACATAGTCCTTTCGATGTAGAAACATGGTTCTAACATCCCCCAATACTACCTCGGGTGAGACTGCAGCCCGCGTTACGCTGGTTGTTGCCGAAATGGCCGGTAGTTTAGGGTTTTGTTGGTTAGCACAACTAATGCTAAACCTAGGTCCAAGCAGATGTTATGTGGAAGTCACAACAAATAATGGATGACGATCTGAAGAAAGTGCAGCTGCTCACAACATTTCAAGACAGGGTGTTGAGTTGGTATATTAAGTATGTTACAACTCATTCGGCTGCTTCATTCAAAGACACAAAAGATGCGCTAGATAATGAATTTAGAAATCCTAAGTCACAAGCCCAGTCTGTGACTGAGGTCAAAGAAATTAAGAAGAAGGTGACCGAATCTGCATGGGATTTTGATCAAAGGTTGAAATGTTTGCTACAATAGGTTAATCTAAAGATCTCGATTGAACAACATAAGGATTTGTATATTGCTTCGTTGTTACCTCATTTGAGATTACCATTGTCACAACAGAAGGTTCGATCACAAGCTAAAGCATTGGAAATTTCTATGAAGTTGGAGGCTTCACCTATTCAGGATGTGAATCAGTGAGTGTAGTAGATTCAGTCGCAGTTGGCTAGCCTGCATATGGAGTTGCAGGATCTCAAAAAGGGGAATGAGGTCCAAAATGAGACCCATTCAGAAATATTGTGCTTAAAGTGCAAGGGGCATGGTCATGACAAGGATCATTGCCTGGTGTATTAGAACTATCTAGTTGGGGGATTTCATATCCCCCTGAAGCCAGAAAATATTGTTGGATCAAGTACCGGTGTAGTGCCATGGTGTGCTATCTGCCAAATAACAAGAAAACATTCAACAAATAATTGTTATTTGTTACAAAATTTTATACAGACTCTACAACAATTGTTCTACAATTTTTATAAGTCTGTAGGCCATGATGAGTGCAATTGTCGAAGCTATGAGTTAATGATAGATAGAACTCCGACATATAGAGTACATGCTGAGACACACCCTCAACAACATCAAAGCACAACTACAACGCACAGAGGATTATAGGGACGAGGAAGAGGATAAGGGGGAGGAGCTAGAAGAGCTCTATATGCATCCTCTATAGCATTAGGAGCAGTGTTAACCCAACCATGTATAGGAGACATTGACCATCTGATTGCATTTGCGAGCAAAAAGTTTTCTAAGTCACAGAAGAATTATTGAGCCATGGAGCACGAAGGGTTGGTGATGGTAACATGCTCCAGAAGTTTAGGCATTATTTGTTGGGTGCACAGTTCAGAATCTACACAGACCATTCCTCCTTGAAGTACCTGGTCAACAAGCCTATGTTGGGGGGGGGGGGATTTGTAGGTGGTTACTGTTATTTCAGGAGTATGACTTTGAGGTAGTTGTGAAGCCAGGGAGATTAAATGTTGAACCAGATCACCTTTTGCAGATTGAGAATGGTGAAGAATGGACAAGTCTTGACAAAGGATTATCTGATGCGCAACTCTTTGTTGTCTGCATTTTTAGATGAACGCTTTGCAAATATAATCAAATTCTTGTCTATAGGTACAACTCCTGAAGGGTATACAATATAGCAGAAGAAATAATTGGTGGTGAGGGAGAAAAAGAGTAGTGATAGCCTAGCAATGTTTTAGTTGTAATTTTATATTCGTGTTTTAATGTGGAAATGAACCATGGGGTTGGGAATTAAACAATGATGTGTAAAACAAATTCAAACTAGAGGGGCTATAACACACATGAATTTTCTAAAATTCTAAAATGGGCTATATGTACTGCAAATTTTGTTTAATTTTGGGGCTCTATTAGAAGGTATCAACCTACAAAGACCCATGTATTCTTAGTATTGGTTGTATTACTCTTCGGAGGATAATTTTTGTTTAGGATTCTGGGCCCATATTTTCCAATTAATACAAATATTCTCATTATCATAACTAAAAAAGAGAAAAAAGTGAGTAAATGTACATATAATAACTCCTAGCCAATAAATTGTTGTTTTCCAAATTTTCATTGCAACTAAAGTATTATGACAAGGAAACATTAACTTGTATCATGCGAAGACAATATATGAAATGGCATAAGAGACAACAGAACCAATGTAATACAAATATGAGTTCAGAAGGTAATTATGGAAGAGGGCATTTTCAAGTTTAATACACAAAGTCTAAGGGGACTTTGAGAGATGGGTTATGGAGATATGATAAACCTATTTGTATTTATAGGCTCAAGTTGTTATATCAATCCCCTATAGCCCCTTTAGCCCCTTTCTCATTTTAGGAAAAGCAATGAGACCTTATTGACCCTAAAGAAAATGGATAATAAAATTTTCCTTCTATGATATTAAAAATCCTAATTTAATGTGAATGTATTTTATTAGGTTAAAATTTACTCTCCAAAAGTTTCATAGAGGATTCATATCTTTCTTGTGACCAACAAGAGACCATTTGACATTTATTTTTGAATTTACATGATGCCCATGAGTTTTGCAATTTTGTTTAGAACACGCTGAAGTGCACTTTCCTAAAAGAGATCCACTAGAAAGGGACTCCCCTAGGGAATAAAGATTCCATTGAAATGCAATATAACAACAAAATCTACTCCCCTAAAGGACACGTGATATTTGCTCAAAACAAGGCTATGTTTTCTATAATTAGGATGGTTATATTGACCATATACATTTAAGAAGAAGTGTCTTCACTAATAGGGATGTTATTTATATATTCTCCAAAATCAAAGGATGAGTATCTTGACAATAATATATTCCCTAAAATCAAAGGATGTGTATCTTGACAATAGACATTCAAGAATAACTACCTTAGTGCCATGGATTCCCTTTATACCTATAATGTCAGATTACATGTTCTACAATCTATAAATGGTATAGGAAAACTAAAAGTTAAATTAGAGATTGAATCGTATTAACAACTAATTTATTTATGGTTAATCTTTTAATTTAAAAATTACATTAAAAAAATAGTCATTACAAATCTAATCTTTATGAAACCTAAAATGACCATTTCTTGGTACATAATTAAGCCTTACACATCTAATTAGAAGCATTACATATATCATTTCAACATATGTATTTTGCAATCGCAACAAATATTTACCATGTTTTAGACAAAACTGACAAAAATATGAGAAATATTGAATTTTATTATTATTCATATTTTTAAATGACATGTTAATTTGATGTTAAGAATTGAATGAGCTAGACTTCTTCTTATTACTTTTATTAGGTATTAACTAGATTTTTGTATTTTCAATTTTTTTTTGTTTGAGTAATAAAATATTTTATTGAGATGGACATTGAAATGTTATATTTATAAGTGAGTGAAATATTTTTACATCTCTTTCATTTCAACATATTTATTTTGCAATCCCAACAAATATTTACTAAGTTTTAGACAGAATTGACTAAAAAATATTTACTTTTATTAAGTATTAACTAGATTTTTGTATTTCCAATTTTTTTGTTTGAGTAATAAAATATTTTATTATGATGGACATTGAAATGTTTTATTTATAAGTGGGTAAACTACTTTTACATCTCTTTCATACTGTTTTACATTTAAAAAATCACTTACTTTTATATTAAATGAACATTTGTCATTTTATAGTTTAGCACAGAAGGAATTACATATCACACTGAGAATGTAGAATGAGAAGGAATAAAATTGTTTCTGAAAATCTGAAATATATAAATGTTCCTTTTTAATATATATATATATATATATATATATATATATATATGAGCTGGAATTTAATTATAATATTGAATAAGGAGCAATACAATTGTTTTTTAAAAATTTGAAATATATAAATTTTCCTTTTTAATATGTTTTTTTAGACGGAATTTAATTATATTTATTTTGTTCAAAATAAATTATTTTTATTAAAAAAATTTGAAAAAAAAAATTATTTTACTAAAAACAAAATATTTAACTTTTTATCCAAAGAAAAAATTGTTTAATTTCTCTTTACTCAATACTCTTGTTCGGTGGAAGTATGATGGCGAACCCTAGAACCTCTGTCTCCGTGCCCTCGGCCGCCGTCGGCTCTTGGCATGCTCTGTGTGAGAAGGGGTTTGAGAGATCTAAGCTAAGACTTAAGGATTATCTCTCAGAAGCAGATCAGCAGCATGATTTAGCCATGTTCGCCGGCTTGAACCCCAGCAATGATGCCTCCATGCCTCATGCCGCCGCAGGGTTTCAGATTGTTCCGGCTGCGATGGGGACGGAGAGAACTGGGCAAAGACCAAAGGGCTTTCACTCAAACGCAGGCGTACAAGATTCCCAAGCCATCATCACAAGTGCTGCAGATCCAAAAGAACTTGTAATCCTCTTAGCCGAATACTCCCAGAAAGCCTGGACCCGGCCCCCTGTCTCCACGACGCGCCTATGTAGGCCCCTTTCGATGGCTGGAGCAGCGAACAAGATAGATCGTGCAGATCTGTTGGCTTGTCCTTTGTCCAGAGTTTCCAGAAACGAAGGAATGGCGTCTATCAGATGCACGCAGCCCCTGCCACCTAGACAATTGCGGGATCTGATAATTTATCAAGGCAGTTGCCTTTCCTCTCCACAGATCGATTGGGGAAAAAGGCTCTCAGGAACTTCCTCTTCCTTCCAGATTCAAATCAGGCTTCTTTCTGGCAAAACTATGCTTCATTGGGTTTGCCAGACGGATCTAGTGCGGAATCTCAAGCATGCATTGGACATCAAACTGGGGATCCCGTCTGCAGTTCAAAGGCTTCTCTTCGAAGGTAAACATCTTGAGGATCCCTTCCCCATTTCTTCTTACGCCATTGTGAAAGATGCATCTGTTATCTTAACCCTTCGGCTTTGAGGAGGAGCTGTGGGAGAGCCTTCTTCAGCTAAAGCTTTCTCGTATAAAGATGCTGTCCATGCCAAACAGTCTGAAAAGACAGATCCGCCATTGCAGTATTCACCCAAGCCTTTCTTGGTTGACAGAGTGGAGGAAGTCCCCTCAGTTGAGATCTCGTACCCTGATCTTGAAGACGAAACCCAGAAATTGGTTGAAAGGGCCATCATCTGCAGATTCAATGGGCTCTGGCCGCGCTCACAGGATCTGTATGACTGGATCAAAGATAATTGGACTGACCGCTGCAAGGTTTATTTCTGTGCAAAAGGATATTTCATAGTGTTGTTTGACGACCTCGAGCATTGCTACAAGGCCCTCGACGAAGGACCTTGGTTCATGGGAGAAGCTGGCCTCTTCCTCACTCCATGGTTTCCAGACTTTGACCCAGCCACAGCGGTTATCACCAAAGCCCCGGTATGGATCAGACTTCCAAATCTCCCTATTCACCTGTGGCGCACAGAAGTATACAGGCAAATCGGCAATACCTTGGGTAGCTTTCTCACCGGAGACTACAATAGAGAGAGGCAAGGGCTCTATACACATGCAAGAGTTTGTGTGGAGCTTGATTTAAGCAAGGGATTGCCAGAGTACATCAATCTCAAGATCAAGGACTTTATCTGGACCCAGTTTCTAGAGTACGAAAACACGGCCTTCAGATGCCGTCATTGTCACCTAACAGGGCATCTGCATCACTCTTGCCCAGCGCTGTCAGCAAGAGCGAAAAAGGGCCTCTTCGCTCACTCTAAGCCCAAGCGTTGGGCTCCTTGTCCTCAGCAGCCAGCTGGAAAATCCAACTCCCCTTGTAAGGAGAAGGAGGAAAGAGAGCCAGAACCAGATCAGACGCAGCAGCCGATGGAACCGCCACCGATCAACATGGGGATCTCCCAGGTCTCAGCAATCTCCCAGAAACTTCCCCATGAGACTTCTTCCTCGGATTCAGAGAAGGAGTCCCCGATGATAGAGAACTCCAGTCTTCAAGTTGTTCTAGCCCATCCTCCCCAGGATGGCTGGACAAAAGTCAACAAAAAGAAAGGGAAAAAACATTGTGGAGCAGTCATTGCCCCGCTGGGGTAACAGCCTGACAGTTTGTCTTTGCTAGCGAATCTGTTGATGTAGTTGAGCTTGTTTCTTCCTCCGAGACCGAGGTTGATGATCCCATCATTTCCGGTCTGTCGGTCTTTTGTTTTTCCTGTAGCTCTGTGATTGTTTCTTTCTTCCGGGACCGAGGTTGATGATTCCATCATTTCCGGTCAGACGGTCTTTTGCCTCTCCAGATTGTACAATATTTTACTTAATAGATTTAGTCTTTTACCGAGAAAAAAAAATACTCTTGTTCGGTGCAAACAAGAATAAATACTCTTTTTTGTCCTAAAACTGTAAAACAAGAATAAATAGTTTTAAAGATCTTTTGTTATGATCATGCTATTAACAAATTTTCTACAAAAGGTCAAGACAAAATTCATGAAGAGAAAGATTGACACTGGCTAATTAATTGTGAATTCCTTCCATCCAATATTCTAATTTTCTTACCATATAAAAAAGATTAAGCTACTAGAATTTTTATGATTAATTGTGAATTCCTTCCATCCAATACTCTAATTTTCTTATAAAATCTGCAGCGAAAATTTTCATACTTTGCGCGAATTTAATAGTGACAATGATTCCAGTTACGTGTATTGCTCTTCTGTGACTGAAAATCGCATCGTCTCATGGCATCGTCTCACTGCTAGTTACAATGTGTGTATCCAACAAAAAAAATTAATATTCATTATGAGGATCGGATTAATCACAAAAGAAGAGAAGGAAAAAGTTAACGAGTACGAGATAGGTTTTTCCATGATTATTTTGTCTTTCACCCTGCTACCAAATTATCCCAATATGAAAAATTAACCATTTTAAATTTATTGATAATTTCGTCAAAAGATTATTACCCATATTTATGGAAACGATTTTTCCCTCATTTTGAAGAGCCAAAGCCAAAGATGATTAATGTCATTTTCAAGGAGATATGGTAATGGGCATTCATTTATATGGTAATGGGTATTTATTTTCAAAATACATTTGAAACAAAATATTCTTCTAATTGGATAAGATAATGGATATTCATTTTGAAAATACATTTGAAACAAAATATTCTTCAACAAATACACACTTTATAATACGATTTATATGTAAAATATCTGCAAAAAGATAACAGGCTAGTAGCTTTGTTTCATTAACTGAATTCAAAATACAACCATAAATATAAAACATTTATCACAACATCCATCTCCATGTACTTAAAATTAACCATTAAAGAAAAGGAGAAAACCATCATAAAACTTTGCGGATTTCAATTTCAATCATAGGATTCAGACGAAAGTGAACCAAGATAACCCTTCGTTCAATTATTTTGAGCATGTTAACTAATGAGTTTAAGTTGCAATTATTTCAAGCATGTTAACTAATGAGCTTAAGTTGCAAAATTACAGGGGCGATTACAATATTATTTGAGACCATTATAGGGGCTATCTCATGGAGTTGATAGTAATAGCCATTGATGTTTGTTGGATTCGTCCTCGATGCTTAGGCCAAGTTTGCGCATCCTGTGAATTCTGGCAACGAATGTGTTTGGCTCCTCCACGTTCGACAGCGAGGAAACCAGAGCGGCGCTTCATACAAGAGCATCACCAGATCCTGCATCGATTTATTATTTTTGTCAATCTCGACTCTCTTTCTCAATTCCTCCATTATGGCGTTCTCCGGGTTGATCTCCATCGTTTTCTTGTTGGACATATATGGCAAGATGGAGCTGCGGCGGAGGGCCTGGGCCTTCATTTTGGAACAATTTCAAATTTCAAATCAGCCCGGGTTAGAATATGAATGGCAGGGTTTCCAAATTCAAATGAGTGTACCGTGGGGGCTTGGATGGCGGGAGTGTATTGAGTTTCAAGATTACGTAGTAAGCGGCCGTCGTTGGTTTCTCATTGATGGCTGATCCCTCGGCGAGTCACAACCACCAGTCACATCTCAGATGACGCTTTTTATGCATACCATGCCCATCTATGGTTGAATGGATACTATAAGGTGCATTAAATGCCCTTTTAGTCTTCTCTAATTAAATATTATTTTAATTCATTAAAAAATAATAACAAAAGAAAGTTAGAAAAAATAATAATTTTATTATCCTATTATTCATCAAATTGAGTTGATTCCATCGCTAGAATTATTTGTAATTAACTAGTTTTCACTGTTTTGTTGGATGAGATGAGGATGTAATTTCAATATTTAATAATTTAATCATACCTATATAAATATAAATACCTTCATTATTAATATATAAATTAATTTTTAATGAATCTCTTTTCAAAAATATCAATATCATTTATACTCAACAATAAAATTTGACATATTTTATACATATGAATAATTAAATTGTTTTTGAAAAACCTTCCATATTTCAAAAGATTACCATCATTTCACTACAATAATTTGTATTTTATAATATTGCCTGGCCACTTTTAACACTCAAAAATAACAAAACGAATTTTAGTAACCTTAGTCGCATCATCGAAGCCTTTGCTTCAGGGTTAAGTTACCTCGACGTCATGGATCTATACGATTCCGGATGGTAACCTCGGACGATTATTAAATGGAGTTCTCTTGAGGTGAAGGAATTGCTTAGACAGTCAAAAATGAAAAATGACTGGAATCTGGGCAAAAAAAATTCAAAAAATCTTGTAGAGACAGTGTTTTTGACTATAGAAATAGGTTCAGCACCATCAAAAGCCTTTAAGACACCAAAAATTTTGAAGTTTAATAACTATAACTTGGATTTACAAAAATCTTTGCTGGATTTTCTTTAAATATGACAAAAATTTCTATAACTTTCCAAGCAATTCCTCCAGCTAGTTAGACTATGACTTATTAAATGGATGGATATCTAGACCTACAATTTTGGATGGGATAACACTTTTTTTAGTTTAAATTATATTCATGGATATCTTGACCTACAATTTTGGGTGGGATAATACTTTTTTTAGTTTAAATTATATTGAGTGTTTCGGGCAAAAATTTAAACATTTAAATTTTGAGAATTTTAATGGTGTAAATTCAATCTTAAAATTTTTAATGTTAATAAATTAAAATAAAATTAATTGAAAATTATATTTAAAAATTAAAACATAGAAAATTTAAATGAGTATATATAAAAACTAGAATATAGGGAATATATATAAATATATTTTAAAATATACCAAAGTAAAACCACTTTAAACTAAACTGCAACAAATTATATTTGTTATTTTTTAATAATTAACATAAAAATAAAATTAAGCTTTTGTTTGTAATTTTAAATTCTGGATAGTTTTTTCTTATTAATGATTAGGAATTTAATGGGCCTAAATTTGTATGTTGGTTTTTTTATTTTCTTTTTAATAATTTTAATTATATATATATATATATATATATATATATATATATATATATATATATATATATATATAGTGTTTATATTATTGAGAGTAATATTCACTTTTTTATATAGTATTTAATGTTGTGATGTGTTGTATATAAATTATTACCAAAAATCATAGCATTAAATATTGTGTAGTAGTATGGATATTGAATAGTCACATTATCTTTGAATTTGATTGGGCATTAATGAGATTGTAAGAAATCATCATGTTTAATGTCAAGTTAACAACTATGTCATTATGACTGCACTAATGGGTGGGCTACTCAAGAGTTAATAGAGTTGTTAAGGGGTTACTCATGTATTAAGTATTGTATGATTTGCATTGGTTCGAAGTTTTTTGCCTTTTATTGTCATCAGAGTGTAAATTTAATGTTCAATTTTAAACATTTTTACCGATAAGGAGTTTTCTTATGCATTAGATGTTTATGATTTTCAGTTGATGGAAGTTCTCTGAGTTTTGTTGTAACTTAAAATGAGTTTTTTTATAACATAAAAATGACTAGATCAAATTTTTTAACTTAAAACTTGTGCAAGACCTGTCATTTTTCATCATCTCAAACACACTAATCTACCTTACAACCCACTAGTTGGACGCCCTGCAAAATCACAAATCGTACATGAAGTGGATGCGCTTGGTGGGGAAATAATTTTTAACTTCATTTAATACCTGCCATTTTTCATCATCTCAAAGCCACCAATCTACCTTACAACCTACTAGTTGGAGGCCCTACAAAACCACAATTTATACATGATATGGATGCACTTGGTGAGGAAATAATTTTTAACTTCAGTTAATACTACCTGTCATTTTTCATCATCTCAAAGCCACCAATCTACCTTACAACCCACCAGTTGGAGGCCTTGCAAAATCACGATTGGTACATTAAGTGGATGCACTCAGTGGGGAGATTGGGAGAATAACATATGGATGCTATTGTCAAAATAGAATATTGGTTGTCATTAAAGGCCTTGTTATTCATGCATTGTTGTTTTCGTATGTCTCTCTATATGTCTACTGGAAGAGCAGGTGAATCAACATCTCAAGGGCTTACTGAGAACTTACAAGCTCTTAGTTTTGAAACTGTTAGGTTAAAAATAGGAACACCTTCTCCAGTTGATTGTCATACTATTGACTTTTTGAGATTGGCATGTTGTTACCTCACTTACACAATTGCATCCACTAGCCAACTTATAAAAAAAAACATGCATGATACACCTACGTATGGAGGTTGGGTTGAATCAAAGGGACACTGATATTGCCCATCCATCAAATATAAGATAGTAAAAGTTAAGGATAAGGATTCTCATTAAATAATCTTAGAGCCTGAAAGTCACAGGGTTCTAAAGCTTTATGTGTAAGGTTTGTCTACAAGCTTTCCATAGAGACTTCAATTTTCATTTTTGACAACATTACCTAATCTTGAAAATTATTTTTTTTTGAGGTCTACTGATGTCGTAAAGTATGATTACCTACCTACACATCAATTCTTTCGAAATATTATGACAAAAAATATAGAAGGTCTATTTTTCTTAGGTCAGATAAATGGGACCATAAGTTATGAGGAAACTTACATGGTCTTCTACGTGTAAAGGATTTCACCTAGGATGATACACATTTCTTCTATATTTTTGGTTAGGTCAAGGAAGAAATAAGAAGTTTTTGAGATTAGATAGAAATGATCTTGTCTAAGTTTGATTTTAAAAATTATGAAATAAATCTTTCAATAAAACTTGAAGAGGCATTAGGTTGTGATGTTATTTGGGACAAATCCCAATAACTACTACACCATTTCATAAAACAACAATAGTGATCCTCCTAGAATTTGTTACCAAAAATTGATTGCTGAATATGACTGATTTTGAGAACCCAAAATATGTTCAATGGTTTATAAAATGGGGCAGGAGGCCTAAAAACAAATGCTACTAGTCTTAAAAAGAGTAATGTGGAAGTTAATGGTTTATTATAGCCTCACTAAGTCATCTTCCAAAACCACTGGGTCCACTGAAACAATTGTCGAATTAACAAGAGGTATGGTGGCTTACTCAAATTTGAAAAAATTGGCAAATTTAATTTTGTGAAAAAAAAAATATATTGTTTAAGCTTTCAAGGGCAGCTCAATTGGCGATGGTCGTGAAAATGAAGTATTATGTAGCAAAATGTTCAAATCCCCCAATTTCCTTATGTATGTGGAAGGGGCATATGTAGGCATGAGGTTAGAAAGGTAATAATAATAATCAACTAGTGTATGTAGGCACCTAGAGGTTATAGTGGTAAAAGTTGGAATTGACCCCATGTCATGCAAGTATGAAACATGCAATGGTAATAGTTAGAATTTACCTTGTGTCAGGCAAATACGTAGGCATGAAATAACATTCTTATGTTAGCTTCAGATTCCAAGAATATCCCAGAATATCAAAGTTAAGAGGGACTTTCAATGCGATGAGTTAGAATAAAGGAAGACCTTATTAATAATATAACAAGTTTGAACCCACTTTTAACGAGGAAGTTGGGAGGATTTAATATTTAAAGCAATAATAATATAAAGTACATGCATTTTGAAGAAATTTAGCCAATAAACCTCCATGCGTATTCCATTATATAGTTCATCATGATAGATTAGATAAAAATAAATTGAAATCTATACTATGAAGGATAAATTCCTTTAGATTCCAAAATTAGCATTAAAGAGTCTACAAAGGACTCCTCTTGTCTCCCACTATATAAAATCTCGTTAATTAGTTAGAGGAAGTGAAGGATTGGACTTGAGCCTATATATATTGGTAGAGTTAGAGCTAAAAAGAAAGAGAAAATTATGCAAAGTTATGATGCTAAAATTTCCAAGTTAATGAGCATTGCTTTGCATTGAGAGAGTTCATCATTGAGAGCATTGTAACTTGTTTGAGGAGAGATTTTTCTTACAAAGGATATGGAAGATGGAAATTCCTTTAGGAGAGTTATAGAGTCACATTTCTCAAAACTACTAAATTTAGTGTTTAGGATGACTTTTGTATCTCTTTACACCTATCAATAAAGAGGATTTTGCTTCTCATATTCTCAATGTGTTCTTTTCTTTAATGTTTTCCATACTTTGGTGCTTTGTATTTCACGTTCTCTCATATAAATGCTATATTGCATGTTTGTTTGTATTTACCATCCTAACCATATCCTTGTTACCTCTCTTGCAGGAAACAATAGGTTTGCAATAGTTATATTTTTGGTCCACCCATGTATCAAATATCAAAGAACAACTTCCATGCACATGAGCTAGGTATATTTATTACGGTCTTAGAAACCTCTATGAGAGCCTCACATTCTCAGAATAAGATCGATTGTTGGTTACATGGGTAATTTTAATGAATTTTGATAGGGGGGATGATGGGTGCCCAAATTGGCACAATTTAACATCCATCTAATACCTTTTAGTTCATATTTTTCTCATTTCCATCCCGTATTAATATTTTTTTCATCCAAAATAATGAATTTACTATAAACGTATGATTATCCTCTTAATATGTCATTTGAGTTCTTATTCTTATGCATTTTTAGGAAATTATAATCTTTCTACACAAACAATGCTATACTAGAAACAAGACCGCATAGGTACCTTCCAGGCACAATTGTTACAACTCTCTCAACATTTACAGCAACTCCATGCAATGACACAAGTGTTGCAAGTCTCAAGTGTAGTTGTTGCAACTATGCCTAAGCGTAGATCTTACAACTTTGAGCTATAGTCATAGGTGTTGCACATATGAGTTGTTATTACTATTGCTACAAATCAATGTGATGTGATTCTCACCTCACCATGCTATGAATTTCACCTCACCTATGATGTGGCTCTCACCTTAGCAGAGTTGTTTCAAGGATATCATCATGGCTATTGATATAACTAAAGCTTAGCCTTGTTGTTGCAACTTTGGAGAAAGGATGTTGCAAATTTGTGACAGTTGTGCCAACATATCAGTGAACCAAACAATTGTCACCTATGTTTCGTACAAGAAACAAAAACTAGATTTGATCATGTGAAATGTGAAAAATGAAATTAGGCACTTAGAAAATGATGATGACTCAGTTGCCACTTGTCACAGAACTGATTAAGTCAATTTATACCTGATATTTTCTACTTTTGGAAAATCAATGTAACATGTAACAACCTTATTCTCATGGATGTCCATCAACTTCCTTGATTAATTTAGATAGAAATAGTCATCTATAAAGTTCCCTACTCTCCTTAAGTTGGGTAATTAGAAAAAAACTATTCCATTGGTTATTCAGTTATTTGTTATAATCATATTTCCATTTCCCTATTATATAAAGTTCTATGTGATTCTTGTTTGATTAATGGTGTGTTGAACATCTAAAATTTTACTACTCTCCTAAATTAATGCATCATCTAATGAGGTAGGCTGCCCTCCTTATATAGGTACTATGTATCCTCATATAATAGCTATAGTGTTATTTACAATTAAGGTTATTTTTGCAATTACTTTTTTTTTTCGTATTATTGCAACACTGAAGTCTAATTGTTGCAACTCTGATATTTTGTATTCTTACAACTTTGTATCATAGGTTTATTTCTACAAATAAATTGTTGATATTGTTATTATTTACAAACAAATAGTTTTCATGTGATTTGTACAGCGATTCATGACTTAGGTCTTTGGTGCAAATCTTGCTGCTACAACTATGTGATAACCTTATAATACTATATTTTCCAAAATTGTGATTATTCTAATTTTTATTTGGTTCACTTTAGTTATGCATTTTACAAATGTGATTCTTGGTTTTATTTCCTTCATAAAAAAACTGTTGTTTGATAGCTCATGATCTACTGCGTTGCATTTCTCATGAAATTTTATTTTTGTTTCAACAACCAAGATCATCTTAGTAATGGAAAAAGTCACCTTCAATGCTTATGTGATTTACTTTTTGCAATTGTGAAATTACTTCCCTGTAATTTATATTAGGAAGCATGTTCTTTTCATTCCTACAAGGGGTGGATTGGATTGTGGGTGTGGTGTCGATTTCGTGGTGACTTGCGAAATCATCATAATATATGGCATTGTGACATTCGTTAGATTACAATCTTGGTAACACATCCAAGATTGTAGTATCGTGTATAGTGCATGATAATTCAAAAGGCCAATACAAACCCTGAGTTAAAAATTAAATGCATAGTCTTTTGGTTTTCTCTCTAAGAAATTAGAAATGTAATTAAAAGCCCCATCAACCTATATGGGGGATGATTTGTTCCTTAAGGGGAGAGAGGCTAAATATTCAAATGGGCATAAGTGTGTGCCTTGGGCTCATAATGGGATGAAATTTATATCATTTGAAAGATCTCAATGAGAAGAAGATAATGTAATTATTAGGAACATCGTTTGAGGTGTTTGAAGAAATAGAAAAATTGATAACCCCATCTTCATAATAAACTTTGAGTGCCATGTCTAATTATATCCCATAGCCCTAAAGTAAAAATACAGGGTTGGGTGTGTTACACAATGCTATCAAAGTCGTGGTTAAAAAATTAGGCCTAGAGGGCTAGAGATACAACACAAGAATAATTTTGCAACTCTACCTAAGAGTCCCAAGGTTCAACACTGAGATTGAATGGTCTTTGAAGGTATAAAATTATCATACATAAATTGGGAAGCACCGAAATAAGCTGTATTAGACTTTTGGTTCAGACACTGAACTTGAATGGGCCAAATATACACCATGAAATACAATTGGAGCTATGTTATAGTTAGATATGTACACATAGGTACATTTGAGCAAAATATATAGCTTGATAGTTATAGTTTGGTAGCAGTAATGCTACCTAGATTTAACCTTGGATAAACATTTTTGTTACTTATCTAGAGCAATTGTATGAAATAAACATTCTCTTGAAAAACAATCATGTTTTAGAAATTGTCCCTTATGGAAGGTTGTTGCAAGGAGTGTGAACTCCTATAATTGATATTGACCTCGAAATTAGTTGTAAGACCCTCTGGGGTAAATGCATATATAAACAACTTAATATGAATAGAAATACAATAAACATATCAACCATCGAAATCCATATACACATCAGTTGCACACGAAAATCAAGGGAATGATTTTTTCATTAATAAATACAATGAAGCAACTGGAGATGGGACTACCACGTTCCACCCAACCATAGATTAGATGTGCCAAGTCTCTCTTTAGGCAATCACCCCCATGCCATATTCCAAGCATGAATGTGGGATCTCAGAGAACACATAAATCAAAACTCATCCAGGGCTTCCAGAGGCTACCCACTTCAACCCATCAAACAGTGATTCCACCTCACAATCGGAAATCACCAAAAACCATCATCAGATTGGTCTCCATCCAAGCCTTCCAGGGCTTCTAGAGTGTTTGCCCAACCAAGGCTTCTAGAACTAGTAACTCAACCCACAGCTTATACAGGGCTTCCAGAGCGTTTGTCTAACCAAGGCTTCTAGAACTAGTAACTCAACCCACAACCTATACAGGGCTTCCAGAGCGTTTGTCCAACCAAGGCTTCCAGGACTAGTAACTCAACCCACCAAGGGTTTCCAGAGAGTTTGTCCAAACAAGGCTTCCAAAACTAGTAACTCAACCCATAGCTTATACAGGGCTTCCAAAGCGTTTGTCCAACCAAGGCTTCCAGAACTAGTAACTCAACCTACAACCTATACAGGGCTTCCAGAGCGTTTTTCCAACCAAAGCTTCCAGGATTAGTAACTCAACCCACCAAGGGCTTCCAGAGAGTTTGTCCAACCAGGTCTTCCAGGACTAGTAACTCAACCCAAGTTGTTAAAGGGCTTCCACAGCATTTGTTTAACCAAGGCTTCCAGGACTAGTAACTCAACCCAAGTTGTTATAGGGCTTCAAGAGCATTTGTTTATCCAAGGCTTCCAAGACTAATAACTCAACCCAAACTAAGGAAACATGAGAACCAAAAAACGCAAAGCAATGAAAGTAAACCCACAATCACCATGGCTATCCAGGAAATGGAAAGGCTAGGCAATCCATTGTCGATCCTGGCAATCCTCCATGCCAATGATAGATCACAACCAAGAAACCACATGCATGTCAAAACTAGTGAAGAAATCATACATGCAACTTGGTACCCACAAGCAATCTGATGTAGCTGCTGATGTCAATGCCCTCTTGTGCTTTCATTCTCTTCCTTTTCCTTCTTGCTCGAAGAATCCAAGTATGCCACTGTTATGAAAGTAGCTCACAAAAAGATAGAAAAGATAGATCAACACCTTATAATTCAGCCTCTTCGAGGGGGCAACCTCATTTACATTACACAAATGAACAATTCTTGGATGATTCAAATGCCAAAACCTCCTTTCTATATATAGGAGTCTAACGGGTCACAATATAACCAAGCCGACCTAACAATAATAATATAAAGGCACAAAAATAACAATAGAGGGATTCTATGGGGCAAAATAATAACAATATGGGGACAATAGGGGCACAACAATATTAATAAGGGATACAACGACAATAGTAATGGGGGAATCACTAGTATTATAGTGACCTAACATGCCCCTCTCCTTCAAAAAAGTGTTGTCCATAACATTTGAGTAGTTCTAGATGCTTCTGTATAAAATTCTCATCCTCCCATGTGGAAACTTCAGCAGATAAGTTCTTCCACTTGATGAGATACTCCGAAATTGATCGATTTCGTAGCTATCAAGTTCTTTCTTCTGTGATTGCTTCCGGTTCCAATATAACTTTTCCTTCCTTGTCAAGTTGTGGCAATATTGTTTGGACTCGGAGCTTGTTGCCTATAACCTTCTTTAAACATCAAACATGGAAAACTAGGTGCACTCGAGAAGCTGCAGGAAGCTCCAATTTGTATGCCATAGTACCAATATTTTGAAACACCTTGTATGGACCATAATACTTTGGTGATAATTTATTATCCCTCTTAGCTTGCTTGAGGGACATTTGTTTATATGGTTGTAACCGTAGGAATACCCAGTCACCTACATCAAAACTTCTTTCGTTGGGATGTTGATCTACCTATTGTTTCATTCTATTCTGTGCCAACGTGAGGTTATCCTTTAAGAGTTGGAGAACATGTTGTTGATTCTCGATGTGATGTTCCACTGCTTGAACCTTAGAATTTTCTCTTAAATATGATGTGATGAATGGTGCCTGATATCCATAAAGTGCCATAAATGGGGTCATTTTTGCTGTAATATGGAAGGAAGTGTTATACCATCATTCAACCAGAGGAAACCATTTGACCCATTGTGTCTGTTTATCAGATACAAAGCAACAAAGATATCCTTCCAAACATTTGTTTACTACCTCAGTTTTCCCATCAAATTGACGATGATAAGATGAGCTATGAGCTAAATGAGTACCAAGATAAGAAAATAATTCTGTCTAAAAATTTCCAGTGGAAATGGGATCTCTATCACTTACAATAATATTTGGGTTTCCATGTAGCTTTTGAATTGTTTCCATAAATGCAGTAGAAACTGTACTGGATTTAAATGGATGTGATAATGCACAAAAGTGTGCATACTTGGTAAGTCTATCAACTACCACCATGATGACACTATTTCCTTTAGACTTGGGTAAACCTGTGATAAAATCCACTGAAACCTCCTCCCAACACTGGCTCGAAATGGATAAAGGTTGTAATATACCTGGGGTCTTAATTTTTTCAACTTTATTTTGTTGGCAAACCAAACATTCTGCCACAATTTTTTGAATATCTGATTTAAGGCCATTCCAAAAAACTTCCTTCTTAACCCTGTGGTAAGTTTTTAAAAATCTTGAGTGCCCTCCTAAGGGAGAAGTGTGCAATTCCATAATAATCTTTTATTTGAGTTTGGAATTATCACAAAGGTATAAGCGATCTTTGTACCATAACGAATCATTTTTCTATCTAAATGTATCAGATGTACTAAATCTTTTTGTAACTTTCGAATAAGTGCCCACACTTCTTCATCATCCTTCCATTCCTCCCTCGCTTCGTTTCTGCAATCTGGTTGGATAATAGAAATGGTGCACAATAATGCTTCCACATCCTCATCCTTTCTTGAGAGTGCACGTGCCACAACATTTTGCTTCCCTTTTTTGTAGATGATTTCAAATTCATAACCCAACATCTTTGTAACCCATTTTTGTTGCTCTTCAGAGGATAATATTTGTTCTAAAAAGTGTTTAATACTATCATGATCCATTTTTACCTTGAAGTGTCTTCCCATTAGGTAGGGTCACCATTTCTTAAGTGCATGTAATATTGCCAATGTTTCCTTATCATAAATAGCTTTTTGTAAATACTTTCCTTTGATTGGACGACTTTCGAAAGTAATGGGTCTTTCATATTTCATTAAAAGAGCACCAATTCCATTTCGTGAAGCATCACATTCCACAATAAAGGTTCTTGTGAAGTCTGGTGTAGCTAAGACCGGTGCTTGGCACATTGCCTCTTTAGGATGTTCGAAGGCCTTTGTTGTTTCCGAAGTCCATGAAAATGCATCTTTCTTCAATAATGTTGTTAGAGGTGCTGCTATTCTCCTATAATTCTTAACAAACTTGCGATAATACCCTGCCTACCCAAGAAATCCTCACAAATGCTTTATGGATGTGGGTATTTTCCATTCCTTAATGGCTTTAATTTTGCTAGGATCTACCTTAACACCTTCATGAGATACAATATGACCCAGATATTCTACCTCTTGTACTCCAAATAAACATTTGGAGCTTTTTGCATATAATTGTTTCTCCTTCGATAGTTTGAGCACCCTGTCAACATGTTCAACATGATCCTTCCAAGACTTGTTGTAGATTAGTATATCATCAAAAAATACTAACACAAATTTTCTAAGGGTTTGAAAATGGAATTCATCAAACCTTGAAATGTATAAGGTGCATTGGTAAGGCCAAAAGGCATGACCAAATATTCATAATGACCCTCATGAGTTCTAAATGTTGTTTTGGAATGTCTTCAGTGTTCATTTTGATTTGATGATATCCTGAATGAAGATCCAACTTGGTGAAGTAAATTGATCCATGCAATTCATCCAATAATTTATCAATGACAGGAATGGGAAATTTATCTTTAATAGTGAGCTTGTTGAGCTCCCTATAATTTGGACACATGGGCCAAGATCCATCCTTCTTGTGCACCAATACTACTGGAGCAGAGAAAGAACTTTGACTAGGTTGAATTATACCATCCTCTAGAATTTCTGCGACCATACATTCAATTTCACTCTTTTGGGCATAGGGATATCTGTACGCCTTGATGTTTGGAGGAACACTTCCTAGAATCAAATGAATAGCGTGGTCATGATCACGAATAGGTGGGAGGCCTTTGAGAGTTTCAAATACCTTGGAATGATTGTCCAAGACTTTTTGGAGATCTGGAGAAATAGATGATTTCGCTATGAAAACATCTAGTGAACATAATTGTACAATTACACCTTGTTGTTCCTTCTTTAGAAGCTTTGTCATACCATTAGAGCTGATTATCTTTCATGGTTTCCCTACAATACCCCTTAATTCAACTTCCTTTCCTTCTGCAAAAAATTTCATGAAAGGTTCTTGAAAATTAAAAGCTATTGTACCCAAGGATTGTAGCCATTGGACTCCTAGTACAACATTAGCACCACCCATTGGAATGGAAAGCATTGGGCTATTCAATGCATATTCTCCCATGGATAGGTTGATATTATGGCAATTTCGAGAGCAATTTATGGTTCCTCCACTTGCAACCATCACTCGACACTCTAGTGCTAGATATAAGAAGCAATTCAATTCTTTGGTTATCTTACAATGAATAAAATTGTGGGTACTTCCTAAATCAATCAACACTATTACCTTTTTCATCTTGATATGTCCTTCTATTTTGATAGTTTGAGGAGTGGTAATTCCAGCCAATGCATTACAAGATATGTTCGGATTCATTTCTTCTTTATCTAGGGTTTGTTCCTGGAGTATATCCTCTTCTTTTGAAATTTATTATTCATTTTCTTCCTCCTCTTCACAATCTATGTAAAATAATTTCTTCTCAGCACACTTATGACCTTTAGTGTATTTGCTATCACAACTGTAACAAAGCCCTTTTACTCGTTTTTCTTCCAATTATTGTGGTGTCAAACTTGCATGTTGTGGAAGGCTAGGGGCAACAACACTTCCATCTTTATAGTTGTGAGTGATAGGATTTCTGGTTGCCATAATTTTTCTTTCCATTTCTCTTGCTAACCTGAATGCCTTCTCCAATGAATCAGGTTCCCAAAGGCAAACCTCATGTTGGATATTATCCTTTAAAGTCCCTATGAACACATCAATCCTATGATCCTCTAGAATATCATTTACCCTTATGTTCAATTTTTGGAAGTCTTCAATGTGCTCCATCATTAAACCCTTTTGTTTGAGATTTATCAATTGGCTAAAAAAAGTGTTGCTTTTTGTATCTTCATAATGTGTTGTCATTTCTTCCGTAAAAATTTCCCAAGTGACAATTTTTTTACGAGAGCAAATCCATCGATATCATATAAACTGATCTGGTTCCAAATATAAAGTTGCAATACACACCTTTTGTGTGTTTTACACATTATGGAGATCGAAAAATTGCTCCATTTGTAGTATCCATGTTCCGAGATCCTTGCCATCAAACTTCCTCATATCGATTTTTGGATCATGGTGGGTCTTCAAGCCAACATTAGAGTCTATGAAATCATGATTAACATTTCTTTTGTTCTCATCATGAGTTTCCTTTACTACCCTTTCACCATTAGTGACCATTTCTTGTAGCAACTTATTCAAATTTATCTTAAATTTTTCCATCTTATCATCCATGCCATTGATCTTAGCTTCCATGCCATCCATCTTAGCTTCCATCTTAACTTGCATTCCATTCATATTAGCTTCCATGCCATTCATATTGGCTTCATTTACCTTTAGTGAGAATGAAATTTGTTGTAGTTGGTCTTGTAATTTTGATATATCATGTTGCATTTCTTCCTCTTCTTCACGAGTCATGCTAGAGCTTTCAGGTTGCTCACTAGGTGTTTCCATTTTCTTTCTTCAGGATATCAATTACTGATAATAATGCTTCACTATGCCCTTCGAATTCCTTCAAACTAATTTTTCAAACCAAGCTTATGCAAAAATTTTAAAAAATCCACACACCTTTTTTCACTTTGTAGGAGCTCGATATTGTATTTGATGTATCTTTGTAATTTCAAATCTTCCAGTTCTAAAATTGCGACCTGTAGTATCCCTCTGCATCCTCTTTCCAATGCCACTAGTGGGATCGAACTTACATTCTCCAAGGAAGAGTTATGCAGAATCTCCCAAGATGACCGTATTATATACCTTTTCAGAAGAGCGAACTACTATGAAGTGCCACGTGTCACTGTTTATACCTTAGGATCTGAAAAATATACACAGGAAACTACAATCCATCATCTTTCTATAACTTCTTGTGAAATTTCAATATAATGCTCAAAAAAAAAGTTATGACTATTTTCCCCAGGTCACCTATTTGTAATGTAATTCGAGAGTCTGAAAAAAGGCCAACTTCCTCAGATCATATCTCCGCAAATATAGCACAAAAATCTCTGAAATTCAGACCCAAGGTTCAGAATGATTTCAAATCAAATGGGTTTGTTTTTTAGCATATGAAATTTCGCAAGAAAAAGTTATAGCAAAAATTCCACGATGACCTATTTGTAGTAGCGAAACCCTAGAATCCAAAGCTTTGATACCAAATGTTATGAAACCAGCTCACAAAAAGATAGAAATGTGATGAGCCTCATAAATGGGTAATTATATGGGCTCATTTTACCTCCTAACCTAGTCAAATCAACCATTCTCTTGGCTTATTGTATGATTTTCTGATTACATTTATGCTTATAGAGTGAGTTGAGTTAGTCATGATGCCATGTGGTCTAATATGTGTTTAATGCAGATTATTGATGAATTTTGTGGTCAAAGTCAAGGATCCAGTGGATAAATGGCAGTAATAAATCGAAGTGGAAAAAGGAGAGGAATTATAGGAGATAATACCCCTCATTTATTACTCCTCACTTCGAATTCCCCTTCATTCAGTTTGGAGTACAGGCAACCAAGTCATGACTTAGTAGGAAGCCGAGCAAGTGGAGGATAACTGATGATTATCTCGAGTTCTGGGAGCCAAGCATCCCTAATTTTAAGGAAGTTGTTGGTAGCTTAATTTGTATAAGTAGAGAGGCCTAGGGCCTCACTAGGGTCGTATTTTTGTTGGATTTTTGCTGCAGTTTTGCTTATGTAAACTCTGCTCAACTTCGAGCTTGTTATCTTGACAGTTCATGTAATCTTGTTATTGTTTCGAAATAAAGATGGAATCCTTTTTGAGTTAGCACTGAGTTAGCTCAGAGGGCTGAAGCTCTTGGGTTAGGGCCCAATCCAAGTAGCCAAGCTCCTTTTTACTTGCACTTGTATGTTTCATTTCAGTTTGTAGATTAGGTTGTTGTTGGATGCATTTCCTTTATGGTTAAGAATAGGTTGCTTTTGATGATTCTGTAGTTTGTTTCCATTTGTGCTTTCTATAGTAGGCTAAGTAGTGATAAAGGAAATATCAAAAGGGCTAGCAGAAGTGCCTTGGCCTCTCTTCCTCCCTTTGGGACAATGATTTGAGGCAAAGAGCCTCTTGCTGCCCCAAAAACACAGATTTTCCTCATTCATAGGACTTCTAGTGTTTGCAGCTTTCTAGTTGGTTCATAGTCCAGTTTTCTTTGCTTCATAACTTCTTCATCATGCTCATTCCCTTATTTGCAATAGTCTTCTTTCATGTAATGGTTATCAACATTTCCTTTCATAGATCATAGTTTACTTGATGCAAAAACTCTGTTTTTTAGATGCACTTATTTCCTTGCTTGCTTGGTCTCATTGGATGACTGTCAATTGTTTATGTAGCAGATATCTTCTAGCAGCAGGCTAGCCTATTAGCCATTCCATCCTCCATCTGATCCATGCCCTACAGGTTGCCCAAGTCTCCCCTCAATTCCGCCTTACTTTCCTGCATTTTCCATAGAATTTCTTCCTCTCTCGAGAAAATCCAATCATCTTTCTCTCTCCTAATGATTCTTGGTGGACCCTAGGTTCCCTAAAACTTCATTCCAACCTTCATATACCTTCTTCACCCACTCCCACACCTTCAAAACAGTGAAAAATGCTCTCAACCTCCTCTTGTAGGCCTCTTATAGAACGTTGTTTTTCCTCCTATAGATTTCATGTGTCCTCCTGTAGATTTTCCAGTAGGCTTTCTTTTGAAGGCCGAGTTTTGGAAAAGCCTCCAGAAGGCCACCTGAGACCTCCTAGGACCCATCCACACCATCCTACATCCTCTCAAGTCCCAAAACCCCCCTCCATCGCCACCTATTCACTGCCAGATTCACAAACAAATAAATTACATGCATGACAAATTCACATAAAATTACATAAAAAATCCAAAAAGATGTTTTTTGCTCATTTATTTCCAGAACTAGCTTAGTTAGATGTTGTTTACTTCCTTGAGTAGGTAATTGTATTCTTTTCATGGTTTTCATAGTGCTTTATGCAAAAGTAGGATTAGTTGGTTAGTTAGGATTTCCTTGGTTTTCTTTACATTTCAGCCTTTCTTTATGCATTTAGAATAGTATCTGTAGAGTAGTATTTCTCTCATTTCATCACATATAGATCTTCTTCTAGAATCCATAGAATTTGGCTTGAGGTCCTAGTGATCTTGCGCCGGCTGACCAAGTGACAACCTGCAGTAAGAACTAGTACTTGTGCATACAACGTCGTCACTTCCAAGTTTGTTATGAACTACCGGGTTGATAAGAGTAAAGTAGGCAGCCTAGGAGTTGTAGCATTATTGCTGCAATACTAGTGCTCACCAAAAAGATAGATCAACACCTTATACTTTAGCCTCTTCGATGGGGCAACCTCCTTTACATTACACAAATGAAAAATTCTTAGATGATACAAATGACAAAACCTCCTTTCTATATATAGGAGTCTAAGGGGTCACAATATAACCAAGCCGACCTAACAATAATAATATAAAGGCACAAAAATAACAAGAGAGGGATTCCATGTGGCACAATAATAACAATATGGGGATAATTGGGGCACAACAATATTAATAAGGGATAAAATGACAATAGTAATGGGGGAATCACTACTATTATAGGGACCTAACAACCACACCCTCCAAGAGTGCTCCAAGAAAAATCTAAGTATCCAAGAGTGTGTGAGAGAGAGAGAGAGAGAATAATGAGAGAGATCTAAAGCTAAACTGACTAAGTCTTGCCCACTGATCCTCATAAGCCTTTTTATTAATGAGGCCTATATTTTCTTCATTTTCCATTATTTTCCTTCAATTTCCTTCTCACATGCAAAATGTGACCTTTCACCTTCATTTTCTCCTAATTTCCATTATTTTCATAAATAAATGTGCCAAAATACCTTTTTGCCTCTTTAATGGCTTAGCCATTTCCTTTTCCAATTTCCTTAGCCATAAACAACTAGATAAACGCCCCCTAAGATGTCCTTCCCACCATTCAGCTTGGAATACATGTCCCATTGTAATATTCATAACCCAGAATATTCCTCAAACCCCAGCAAAAACTCCAACCAAATATGTGAAAATGATATAATAAACTAGAAGTGATAAAATAACAGTGGAACAACATATAATAATGTAAACTGGAAATATAAGAAGATACACAAGAAATGCAGCAAGAAATGCTAAGCCATTTTATTATACTGAGCAATAAATGAGTACAAGAGGTGATTAGACAGATGGCACCTCAATTTGCACAAGGCAAGTGAAGAAATACTCTCAAAATGACAAGAATGGCCTCTCTGCGTGGATGTTGTTACTGTGCTACTGTTGCTGCTAGAAAACAAATGATGATTTGGGGCTGCTCACCTCCTCGGAAAAAGCTAAAACTCTAGATCCGGGCTCTACTCAAGAAACCCATAAAAACCCAAAAAGCTTTCCTGGAATGGCCTCACACTGATCTGCATCACAGCTGCTGGGAAACTATCGTGCTATTGTTGTTGCTGGAAATTTAATGAGGATTTGGGGTTGTTCCCCTCCTCAAAAAAGGCTGAAACACTGGAATCGGACTCTACTAGAAAAACCCAGAAAAACCCAGAAAGCTTTTCTGAAATAGCTGAACCCCGAAAATCACCCCCTTGGGGTTCTGCACAGTTCCTCAAAGACACTGATGAAACTGCTGCTGAAATGCTGATGAAACTACTGTTGAAATGCTGATGAATCTACTACTGGAATGCTAATGGAAATACCTTGCCCGAGCAGGCACTCGAAATCCCTTGGGGCTAAGGGTGAGATCTCCGAACAGAGACACTCAATGCACTAAACACTGCTGCAGACGAGCTAAACAGCCAACGTGCTCTAAGTCGAAATGAATATCACAAATGCTCATAACTAGAATGATCCCAAATGAGGGGGTTCCTCTCTATTTTATAGCCTCCGCCTCTCACAATCCCTAGGCTCACTTTCTCCTGCGTGATCCCCTTCTTGCCATGTGTTCCTTCCCTCCTGCGCAGTCCCTCCATGTGTCTGCGTGGGCCCCATTTCTGCGTCCCCCTTGGTTCCCCCTTAAGTCACAACGTTGTGCTACCTAGGAAGTGACTTTTTATTCTGAAGTGATTTATGTTCCCCCTTCCTCACTTTTTATTTACAAATAACTATAGAAGGCAAAAATTGAACAAAATCAAATATTCCAATTAGCCATAGCTAATTAGGAATATTACAGTATCCCCCGGTAAAATGTTGCTTGCCCTCAAGCAACTGAAGTGATGGATGTTGTAAGATCTCCTCACTATCCCAAGTGGCATCCTCATTTGGTAAATTCTTCCACCTCACCAAGAATTCCAGGACCGTCCTGCTCCGCAACCGTCTCTCCCTAGAGTCAGTGATAGCTTCTGGCTGCAATACCAAATTCCCCTCATCATCCATGGGTGGTAGCTCATCCATCACGGTCACCTGCTGCCCCAATACCTTCTTCAGGCATGATACATGAAAAATGTTATGAATATTGCTGCCTTGGGGTAGCTCCAACTCATATGCAACTTGTCCAATCCTGCGTATCACCCTGTATAGCCCATAAAAGTGGGGCTTGAGATTCTCAGCCCCCTTCTACTTTAGCGATGACTATCGGTATGGTTGTAATCGTAGGTTGACCATGTCCCCTACCTCAAATTGCCTCTCCACCCGACCCTTGTCGGCATACAACTTCTGCCGGTTTTGCGTTGTAGCCATGTTATCCTTGAGAGCTTCGAGGATATCTTGACTCTCTTGGATCCAAATCTTGGCTCTAGGAGCCCTACTATCACCAAACATCACATCGACAAAAGATAAAGGATGAAACCCATATAAGGCATAGAATGGTGACATACCAATAGACATGTGATGCGAAGTCTTGTAGCAGTACTCCCCCAGATGCAGCCACTTCAACCATGCTCGCTGCTGCCCACTAACATAGTTATGCAAGTAGCCCTCCATCCACTTGTTAACTATCTTTGTCTATCCGTTCGTCTGTGGGTGATAGTTGGTACTCGGTGTCAACTCCGTCCCCACCAATCGGAAAAGCTCCTACGAAAACCCGCCCATGAAATAGATGTCCCTGTCACTGACGATGGTCTTAGGAAGTCCATGTAGCCTGAAGATCTCCCTGAAGAACAACTCGGCCACCTATGCCGCTGTATAGTGTGCAGATATGGCAAAGAAATGTGCGTACTTCGTTAGTCGATCAATGATGACAAAGATACAATCCTTGCGCTGTACCATGGGCAACCCTGTGATGAAATCCATCGAAATACTCTCCCATTTCCCCTCCAGAATGGGAAGAGGCTGCAATAATCCTGCGGGATGGCTCATCTCTCCCTTGTTCCTCTAGAAAACATCGCACTCCCGGATGTGTTGGAGTACGTCCTCCTTGAGGCCCTTCCATCAGAACCTCTCCCTAATGGCCCTGTAGGTTTTGGTAAAACCCTGATGTCCTACCAATGGGGAATCAGGCGATGCCTGGAGTATCTTCTTCTGGAGATGAGACCCCTTAGTCAAGAAGATCTGGTCCTTGTAGTAGATGATCTCATCAACCACCCTGTACCTGTCATTTGTCACCTGCCCATCCAGAACCTCACATGCAAATCTGCCCTTGGAGTACTCTACTAAGAGTCGAGCACTCCAATCTCTATCCAAGCTCATAAGAGACAACGTGGCTGGTTTATGTGAAAGGGCATCTGCTACCACGTTGTTCTTACCTTTGACATACTCAATGTCAAAGTCATATGCTTGGATCTTACTGATCCACTTCTGCTGCCTCTCCTGTAGCTGCTTCTGCTCCGAAAAGAACTTAAGGCTATTGTGATTAGTCCTCACCCTGAACCTGTTGCCTACCAAATACTGTCGGTACTTAGCCAATGCATGCATGATGGCCAGCATCTCCTTGTCGTATATGGAATACAACCTCTCGTGCAGAAGGAGCTTTCGGCTCTCAAATGCTATAGGGTGACTTCCTTGCATCAATACTGCGCCGATCCCCTCTCCCGACGCATCACACTCCAAAACAAAAGGCTGCGTGAAATCTGGCAATGCAAGCAACTCCTGGATAGCCCACTCAATCTCATACCGATAGGCCTTGGGGTGCCTATAGGGGGTGGTAATCACGGCTTGTATGCCCTGCTCAAGCTCGATGGTGTGCTCAAACCCCCGATCTGGTGGCTGTCCTGGTGGAATCTGCCCTGTAGTTCCTGCCTCTCATGCACACAGCTCCACTGCCCACTCTATGTCTCCCTTTTGGAAGACCGCGTCCATTCGATGAGTCGAGATAGTCTGAGGCAGATATGTGTGCTGTCCCCGTATCTTCTCATGCCTCCCTGTCTTCTCATCATCCCACTCCATCTCCAGGGTCTTCCAATCTGTTGTGGCCTTCCCTAGAATGTTAAGCCACTGAACACCTAGTATCATGTTGGTGTTCGGAATATCGACCATGAAAAAGTAGTCAGTCAATGTGTAGGTGCCCATCGTCTCTGAAAGCTCTGGAACATAACGAGCACACGACATGGTCTGATCTCCTGGAACCAAGACTCAAAACCCATCGAAGCTCTCTGTCTGTATACCTCTCCACTCAACCGTCTGGGCATTGATGAAGTTGTGGGTTGCTCCACTGTCAACCAAAACTGATATGCATTGGCCACGTACTGTCCCTCGTACGTGTAGCATCAGATACTTGGGAACTCCCCACAACACTGCAAGGGCCCCTTCGGTGGGTGCCAAAGATGCACCACCTGCTGCTGGTGGTGGAGGTGGTAAAGGTCCCTCTATGGCATGGCTATCTCCTACCTCCACATCCTCCTCCTCATCCTCTTCTCCACTACTCTTGGAGAAGACCTCAATAAAATGTGCTTTACGAGCAGCACATATATGTCCTGGTGCCCATGGCTCCTAACAAGTTAAGCTTAATCTCTTCTTCTTCAGCTCCCTCCTGGCATTATTGTCAAGCTGTACTCGTCCTGGATTCCCCTTTGGAGGGGGAATCCTCACATCCTTCCCCTTAGACTGGAAAGTCTGTCTCTAGGGGTAGGGTGTCCAGGTCATGGGTAAGACATCCTGTAAGTCTCGGGTCCTGCTGATAGTGTCCTGGAGCGTAGCTGGTTTAGTGGATCGGAATAGACCCCGAAGTGGCTCTGCTAACCCCTCAACATACATATAGACCCTCCGTGCCGTGGAGAGCTCTGGCACCATCACGGAGACCCTCAAGGAATCTACAATGTAGGTCTCTCGGCTCCCTATCTGTTTGAGCCTTGTCAGCTCAACGAAATGCTGCTCTAGATCCCTCTGATCAAATCACTCCATCAGTCTCCTAGTAAACTCGGCATATGACGTCACTGTGGAGTGCCCCAATGTAACCATCGCATGAAACCACCAATCCTGGGCCTCACCATCCAAATGCAATGTTGCCTCCTTGATGCCTCTACCTCTGACATCTGGTTAAGCTGGAAATAAATTTCCAGCTTCTCCACCCAAGACTTTGCCAAACTGTTTGATGAGCCATCAAACATAGGCAAGCGGAATCTGCTCGCTGCACAGTGGGTGTCACCATCATGGTAATGCCAGTACCCTCTGTGATTATGATGATCACGGGGTCTGCTATCCCACTGGAGCCGAAAAAAATATCTGAATGAGAAGGCTTCCTTGAATTCCTACCCATAGGCCTGGTATTCTGCAAAACAATCGCCCATATGCCTGGGCTCTGCCTCCTGCTGGGCTGTAGCCCCCGTGTCTACTCCTAAGAAGCTGGGCATGGTAGAGCATGTAGGGGCATGTCAGGCCCCCTGCTACGTAGTATCATGCTGCTCTAGCAAGTGATGGGATGCACCTGATCCCTCACCGATCTGAAAAAATCGTGGGCTCTCCCGCTGTCTGGCCTCTACTACCGTGAATCTCTGCCCCATCACCTCAATCTACCTCGATAGATCCTACACTGATTTGAGGAGCATATCTACAAATCTCTTCCTGTCCTTGTCTGCCATCTGCTCCGCGTCCACTACTGGCTCTCTTTGTTCTGTGTCTACCACAGGCTCCTCTTGTTCCGCATCTGCCACAGGAACACAATCTCCCTCTCTGTAGGTATTCTCCAACCTATGCCTAGTGTCTCTGTATCTTTGATCTCTGTAACAGATATAAGGTTTTTCCCCCGGTGTCATAGATTGCTAGCTCCACAGGCTGAGCCAGATCTATGCTCTGATACCACTGTAATATTCCTAACCCAGAATATTCTTCAAACCCCAGCAAAAACTCCAACCAAATATGTGCAAATGATATAATAACCCAAAAGTGATAAAATAACAGTGGAACAACATATAATAATGTAAACCGGAAATATAAGCAGATACATAAGAAATGCAGCGAGAAATTCTAAGCCATTTTATTATACTGAGCAATAAATGAGTACAAGAGGTGATTAGATAGATGGCACCTCGACTTGCACAAGGCAAGTGAAGAAATACTCTCAGAATGATAAGAATGGCCTCTCTGCATGGATGATGTTGTTGCTGCTAGAAAACAAATGATGATTTGGGGTTGCTCCCCTCCTTGGAAAAAGATAAAACTCTAGATTCGGGCTCTACTCAAGAAATCCAGAAAAACCCAGAAAGTTTTCCTGGAATGGCCTCACACTGATCTTCGTCCCAGCTGCTGGGAAACTGTAGTGCTATTATTGCTGTTGGAAATCGAATAAGGATTTTGGGCTGCTCCCCTCCTCAAAAAAGGCTAAAACTTTGGAATCGAACTCTACTCAAAAAACCCAGAAAAACCCAAAAAGCTTTTCTAAAATGGCTGACCCCCGAAAATCACCCCCTTGGGGTTTTGCGTAGTTTCTCAAAGACGCTGATGAAAATGCTGCTGAAATGCTGATGAAAATGCTGCTGAAATGCTGATGAATCTACTGCTGGAATTCCAATGGAAATACCTTGCCTGAGAAGACACTTGAAGTCCCCCGGGGCTAAGGGTGAGATCTCCGAACGGAGACACTCAATGCACTAAACAGTGCTGCAGACTAGCTAAACAGCCAGCATGCTCTAAGTCGAAATGACTATCACAAAGGCTCATAACCAGAATGATCCCAAATGAGGGGGTTCCTCTCTATTTTATAGTCTCTGCCTCTCACAATCCCTAGGCTCACTTTCTCCTGCGTGATCCCCTTCTTGTCATGTGTTCCTTCCCTCCTGCGCAGTCCCTCCATGTGTCTGTGTGGGCCCCATTTCTCCGTCCCTCTTTGGCCCCCTTGGTTACCCCTTAAGTCACAACGTTGTGCTACCTAGGAAGTGACTTTTTCTTCTAAAGTGAGTTATGTTCCCCCTTCCTCACTTTTTATTTACAAATAACTATAGAAGGAAAAAATCGAACAAAATCGAATATTCCAATTAGCCATAGTAATTAGGAATATTACCTCATAAGCCTTTTTATTAATGACGCCTATATTTTCTTCATTTTCCATTATTTTCCTTAAATTTCCTCCTCACATGAAAAATGTGACCTTTCACCTTCATTTTCTCCTAATTTCCATTATTTTCATAAATAAATGTGCCACAATACCTTTTTGCCTCTTTAATGCCTTAGTCGTTTCCTTTTCCAATTTACTTAGCCATAAATAACTAGATGAACACCCCCAAGGATGTCCTTCCCACCATTCAGCTTGGATTACATGTCCCATCATCCGTGGTATTTATATATTTTTACATGTAATTTTCACCAGGGTTGTTACAGAATCCTCCCCCTTGGGGGTACACCGTCCTCGGTGTTCAATGACACCTATAACCAAAATACTTTTGAAAACAAAGCATACTACCCATGGAGCTTTATAACACAACTCATTGAAGCATTTACAATGAAAGATCTGCTCAAAATCAAAACATCATGACAACATGACAACTTACTGCATAATGGAGCTTTATAGCGTAGCTCATTATGGTATTTACAATAACCACATATACACACATTCACATATGTACATTTTCTCAGCTAGAAAATAAAATAATACGATGCCTACATCTACAACAAGGGAATCTAAAGGCTCACACCTCCACCCTCAAAGTAATACCAGGTTCCAATTCCTTCCCAGGAAGTCCAGAATCCACTGCAAAGTCAAATTTGCATCCAATGTCTGCCACTATAATCCTGCGCCACTTGTCCTCTTAGTGAATAGTTACGGGCTCATTATCCCAAGGCACACTCCCAATGTGCATTTGATTCCATCTGGCAATGGTAACGACCAAAACGGTTAGGATATTCCGACACATAGGATATAGTTAAGATCAACTTGGTCTAGTTTAGAGTTAGGTATAGAGTTAGGTAAGGTGTCTTTCTTTACCATTGTACATATTGTAACTTACAATCCGACGGTCACGATATGTAGTGATCCGACGGTTCACTCTCACCTCGGTATTATCGACACTTGATCTGTGGCTTGACACCCGATTGGTCCATGAGTTCTATTTAAAGCGCATGGAGGGTCATTGTTCGGGTAATCCGTGCATGAGAGAAGCTTATGTAAATTTTCATTCTTTGATTAATAAATTGTCTGTACCCACGTTGGGACAGGCCGTGGACTGTTTCCCTCCTTGCACTCTGAGGGTTTTAACCACGTCAAAAATACTGGTGTATTGATTTGAGATCTGGTTGTGAGCGGTGTCCTTTTGGTATTCTTTCTGAGGAACTTACCCTGTAAATTCCTACATGGTATCGGAGCTATTTGAGGGCCGCGTCCGTTGGTGATCCAAATCTGAAGCCGGTAGAACTGCATGCGGCTGTCGTTTCCTAGATCTGCTGTTTCTGACTGCTTTCGGGCCGAGAGGACTGCTCTGTTGCGTTCGGAGCATCTGTTTCAGTGAGGAACCCCTTTCGTTTCACGCGAAAAGGTTTCCGGTAGCCCTAGCTGCGTCATTTTTCAGATCGGGAGGTATACAGTGTTTTTTTTGCAGTTTACTGTCATTTTCTCTCTGCTTATTTCGGTTTCGGTTTATTTAGCCTTTTTTTTCCCGGATCTATACCTTTCATTTCTGCGTATGCTCTTTGCCCTGCGACTCTGTGCGATCTGGGCAAATCAGAAACAGAAAGAAAGGATTTTTCTCATGCGTATGCTCTTTTCCCTGCACCTTAGTGTGATCTTGGAAAATCAGAAACATTGAGAAAAATATTTAGTTTTTCGGTTAAAAGCTAACTTTGAGATTTTTTTTTAAAATTCTAGTTTTTTGGCTAAAGCTAACTTTGAGCCGTAAGGTTCGTTTTTCTTTGCATATTCGTGTTGGGTTTTGTGTTTTGTGTTTTGTAGGGGAAAAGAGCCTTCCCAAGGCAAGCACGCAAATCGAGGCCCCCCCCCCTCTCTCTCTCTCTCTCTCTCTCTCTCTCTCAAATATTTTGTATAGATCAATTGGTTCAAAGACTTTTTAAGAGAGTAGAGGTCTTGGGTTCAAGTCTCCATTTTGTGGGGGCGGATTTTTTCATTCCCGCACATTCGCGCACTTTGCCGGCAACGTCAACAATTTTTTTTCAAAAAGCCATAACTTCTTCATCCGGAAGCCTTTTTCAGAGCCGTTTTTTTTAAAACCACCTATTTTTTCGAGATCTATCCATTGGACCACTTACTTTCAGCATCTTCAGCTTCAGTTTTTTTCAAAAAATGGAAAGTCCATGCCAAGTCATTCTTGACAGCACTAACTACTTCCAATGGGTAGCCTACATGGGAGATTTACTTAGAAGTAAAGGTCTCTTCAGAATAGCCACAGACCAAGAGAAGAAACCCAAAGATGAAGACAAGGCCGAAAAATGGGAAAATAGACAAGATCAAGCACGTGGTTTGATAGGAATGTCTGTTTCTCCTGATCTTAGATTCCACATTGCAGAAATTGAAACTCCTCATGAAGCATTAGAAAAACTTGCTAAAGTTTTTGGGATTAAAAATGAAATTAGAGCCCATCAACTTGAGAATGAGTTGCTTACTTTGGATCCTAATAATTTTTCTTGCATTGAAGATTTCTTGTCCAAATTCAAGACCCTTAGATATCTCTTGGAAGGTGTTAAAGTTAAGAAAGAAGATGGTAACCTTATTTATTCCATCCTTACTAAGTTGGGACCAGCCTACTCTGTATTTGTTTCCACTTTCCATTCTACAAGGGAAGCTTTCATTTGTCAAGGCAAAGACTACAAACCCCCTTCCTTTGACTCCTTTTGTGATTCCTTAATAAGAGAACAAGAAAAACTCTTACACCTTGGTCTTCTTAATCTTGGAAACTCTTCCTCGAAAGCGTTAGCCGCCCAGCAGCAACCAAATTCAAAGAATCCTAAGAAGTCTTATCCTCAAAGGAATGGTCCTAAACCAACTCAGCCTCAAGATGAAAGATCATTTCAGCAAAATGACAAGACCAATAAAAACAAATGGAAGAGGACTGACAGACATTGTAACTTTTGTAATCGAGATGGCCACTTAGAATCTAAATGCTTTAAGAAGATGGAAGCCTTGGAAGCCGCAATGAAGAAACATAACATCCATGTGGAGCCTACTTCAACTTCAACTTCCGGAATGGCACTTTCTGCATGTCGTTGTCAATCATCTCAGTCTGGTTATGCTTTAAATGTATCTTCTTCTTCTTCTCATTCTCATGAGTGGCTCATTGATTCTGGAGCCTCTTATCACATGGCCAAAAACCAAGCCATGTTTTCTTCTTTAAATGATTGTAACACCAAAAATATATATGTTGGTGATGATAGATCTCTTAGTGTTGTAGGGACTGGAACTGTTCATCTAGACAATGGTCAGTTTAATGATGTATTATGTGTTCCAACCTTATCCTCCAACCTTCTATCTGTCTATCAGATAACTCATTCAGGTGAAGGCAAAATTGTTGAATTTTCACCTCATGATGTTGTAATCAAGGATCTAAAAGATCCTAAACAGATTCTAGCTACTGGTCTTGCTGATGATTCCACAAGGTTGTATAAGTTTCACAACTTTGGGTCATCAAATCTTCCCTCAGTATTTGTTGCTCATAATGATGAAGTGAGCAAACTTTGGCATGAGCGATTTGGTCACTTAAACTATCGCTCCCTTCAGCATCTATGTAAAGAAAATATGGTGACAGGTCTTCCTATGATATCTTGCAGAGATGGTGTTTGTTCCGGATGTGTACTCGGAAAACATCATCGGGACAGTTTTGACAAACGTGCCTCTTGGCACGCCTCAGCCCCTTTACAGCTTGTGCACAGTGATTTATGTGGTCCTCTTCCTGTTGCTTCATTCTCTGGTTGCAAGTACTTCTTAACCTTCATTGATGATTTCTCCAGACGCACTTGGGTATACTTCTTAAAACTCAAGAGCGAAGTATTTAACACTTTTTTGGCCTTCAAAGCCTTTGTTGAAAAACAATCTGGACATCAAATTCTTAAGCTACGAACTGATAATGGTGGAGAATATGTTAAAAACACATTCATCAACTTTTGCACTGAAAATGGAATTCAAATGCAACATACTGTTCCATACACTCCACAACAAAATGGTGTAGCTGAAAGGAAAAATCGCACCTTAAAGGAAATGGCTAATTGTATGCTGCAATCTAAAGGACTCAGTCTTAGTTTTTGGGCCGAAGCAATTAATTGTGCAAATTATATAATCAATCGCACTCCTACTAAGGTTCTAGAGAATATCACTCCAGAAGAAGCTTGGAGTTCCATTAAACCAGATGTAAGTCACTTTCGTGTGTTTGGAAGTGAAGCATGGGCCCATATTCCAGATGAAAAGCATAAAGCTTTAGAACCTAAGAGTGAGAAATGCACTTTTGTTGGATATTCTGAAGATGTAAAAGGTTATAGACTTATTCCATTTAAGTCCAAAAATGTTATCATTAGAAGAGATGTAAAATTTGATGAAAATAAATCGGCCTGCGAGCCTAGTCCGGCGGATGTGCCACCTCTTCCTATCTCTTCTACTTTTGAAAACATTTCTTCTTCAGATGATGAAAGTGAGGATGACAATCCTCCCCCACCTTCTCAGGATCCTCAACTTCCAAGATGGGTCCGTGCTACTCGAGATGCAGCAGGTGATCTTGCCGGTGATCCTACAGATCAGCGACGTACACGTTCTCAGTTTGAAAGAGCCTCTTCTTTACTGGCTCAAGCTCCAGTAAATCATGATCCTGACACTTTTGCAGAAGCTTCAGGCCATCCACATTGGGAAGCAGCTATGAATGAAGAATATCATTCATTGATGACAAATGATACATGGGATCTTGTTCCTCTACCAACGGGACGAAAACTTGTAAGATGTAAATGGGTTTACAGAACCAAGTATGGACCAGATGGCAAAATTGATAAACATAAAGCTCGTCTTGTTGCTAAGGGCTTTTCACAGGTTGAAGGAATTGACTACACTGAAACCTTCGCCCCTGTTGCCAAAATGAACTCTATCCGCCTTGTTCTTTCCCTTGCTGCCTCTTTAAAATGGGAAGTCCATCAAATGGATGTTAAATCTGCCTTCTTGCATGGGGACTTGCAGGAAGAAATCTATATGGAACAACCCATTGGCTTCATACAAACAGACTCAAGCCTTGTGTGTCGACTTAAGAAATCCCTTTATGGTCTCAAGCAAGCTCCTCTGGCTTGGTATGCCAAAATGGATAGCTTTCTTTTAGAATCTGGCTTTTCTAGGTGTCATTCTGACAATACTGTCTACACCAAGAAAGTGGGTGACTCTCTTATCATCCTTGTTCTTTATGTTGATGATCTTATCCTTACTGGTAGTGATCCCAACCTTATAAACCATGTGAAGTCTATCCTTAAAAAGAAATTTGAAATGACAGACTTAGGACACTTACACTATTTTCTCGGTCTTCAAGTCTTGCAATCCAAGGAGGGTATTTCCCTTTCCCAGTCCAAGTATGCTTGTGATATTCTTCGTCATTTTCACATGGAAGACTGTAAGCCAGCCCCTTCTCCCTTTCAGTCTGGAGTCAAACTTTCAGTCTCTTGTTCTTCTCCTGAAGTTGATGCTACCTTATACCGTCAACTTGTAGGAAAACTCTTGTACTTAACCCATACTCGTCCTGATCTTTCCTTTGCTGTTGGCCTTGTTGCTCGTTTTATGCAAAACCCCCGTGAAAGTCATTGGAAAGCAGCCAAAAGAATACTTCGTTATGTTCGAGGTACAATACAGTTTGGGATTCATTACAGTGCCAAAGCAGCTCCTCTGTTAGTTGGTTTCACTGATTCTGATTGGGCTGGTGACCCTGATGATCGGAAGTCTACTGCCGGTTATGTCTTCACTCTTGGTTCAGGACCTATTACATGGGCTTGTAAGAAACAGGCTGCCATTTCTCTTTCGTCAGCAGAAGCAGAGTATCGTGGTGCCGTGGAAGCTAGTAAGGAAGCCTTGTGGCTTCGTCAGATCCTATCAGAGTTTGGCTTTGAGCAGCAGCATCCAACCACCCTTTGGTGTGATAATCAAAGTGCCATTCAGCTATGCAAAGATCCAGTCCAGCATCAGCGCAGCAAACACATCGAACTACACATGCACTTCATCAGAAAACTCATTCATGACCATGCTCTTGAAGTACAATATTGTCCAACAGATGATCAGATTGCAGACATCTTCACAAAGGCTCTCACAGAGGCGAAGTTCACTAAACTTCGATATATGCTTAGAGTTTAGGAAGTTGTCACTAAGGGGGGATAGGCTCTAGTGCCTCCTTCCTTCTCCTATTGTGTCATATTTGTAAATCCTTCAATCCTATCCCAAGTTGTTCTTAAGGGGGGATGTTAGGATATTCCGACACATAGGATATAGTTAAGATCAACTTGGTCTAGTTTAGAGTTAGGTATAGAGTTAGGTAAGGTGTCTTTCTTTACCGTTGTACATATTGTAACTTACAATCCGACGGTCACGATATGTAGTGATCCGACGGTTCACTCTCACCTCGGTATTATCGACACTTGATCTGTGGCTTGACACCCGATTGGTCCATGAGTTCTATTTAAAGCGCATGGAGGGTCATTGTTCGGGTAATCCGTGCATGAGAGAAGCTTATGTAAATTTTCATTCTTTGATTAATAAATTGTCTGTACCCACGTTGGGACAGGCCGTGGACTGTTTCCCTCCTTGCACTCTGAGGGTTTTAACCACGTCAAAAATACTGGTGTATTGATTTGAGATCTGGTTGTGAGCGGTGTCCTTTTGGTATTCTTTCTGAGGAACTTACCCTGTAAATTCCTACAAAAACAAATCCATCCATGACCTTCCCTTCTCTTCTACACAGTCCCTTGGGAATCCGGTCACCTCTTCCATGCAGTCACTCACCTTCGAAGTTTTGCTGGCACCCCCATCCTAGGTAGTCCATCCCTTGGCAAGGATTCCTCGCATCGAAAGATACACAGACCAAGCCATATCTCTGCCTTAAAACCATCATATTCGTTATAGCATTCTCATGGCAATAAATGGACACAATCAGCTACGAGTGCCCCACAATGGCCCTATTTTTGAAGTGCTCTACGAGCATATTGTTGCATTTCCAATTTGTTTCACATTTGTTGCTAATTCTTGTAGTCAATTTCAACCACCCAACTGAGCATGTCCATGCTTCTTGTACCAAGAACATAACTTCCATTAGATTCAAAATAGATTGAAATAACTTTAAATCATACCTCATTGGCAGTTCGTCAATAATGTACACTTGGAATCCTATTCTCTTCCTATCACAAGAGGTCAAGCTAGAATATTTGACAAAATCAACATGTATAAAAATTTCATAGCAGGTTAGCTCAAAACATAGCCATCATAGATCAAAATCATAAATCACATGTAACCATCATAAAACTAGAATCATAGATCATAAACCAGAATCGTAGATCATAAATCAGAATCATAAATCATAAACTAGAATCATAATTCACATGTAATCATCATATACGAGAATCATAAGTCACATGCATAATAAAAATGAAATACAATATCAATATCTATCCTTCATCGATCCTTACTTCTTCCTTTGTTATTTTTTATAGATACCAGATTGCTTTCAACACCCAGTAAACACACGGTGCCTTCTCCTCTACCAGGTGCACATACGCATAGTGTGCATCACACACATATAACCACACCTGACACACAACACCATGCAATACATGCACCTACACCTGATGTACAATGCATACACCTACAACCAGTGTACAACACAATGCATCCATCTATACTCGATGTGCAATACCACCCAATACATGTACCTACACAGAGTACAACACAATGAGTACACATGCCACAATACCATGAATACATGATGCAAATACATAATACCACATGCCCATAAGATAACATGGATGACATGCACACAATACCACACGTACATCAGTACCATATGTATAACATGTACACAGTACCATCGGTACACTGCACCACATGCACAACATGTGCACAACATCACATGCACATGGCACCACCTGCACAACATGTACACAATGCCACATGTACACTACACCACTATATAATGCATACACAATACCACATGTACACAATACCACACGCACGACATGTACGTGATACCACATGTACACAACGCCACATGCATGACATGTACATAGCACCACATGCACACAACGCCACTTGTACAATATGTACACAACACCACACACACATGACACCACTTGTACAATCATGCACACCACACCATCTGTACATAGTATCAATGTACCACATGCAAGCAACACCACTTGTACATAGCACTACATATCCATGTACATAGCACCATATGCACACAAAACTATATATCCATCATGCACATAGTATAATATGTACACAATACTGCATATCCAACATGTACATAACACCATCTATACCTAGTATTACATATGTAACATTCATACAACACTATCTGTACTAACACCCTATACATAACATTGCATAAACAACATGTACACACACTACATATGAACAATACTACATTCGCACAATCATCAGAGATACAACATGTATGACATATGCACAACAATAATACCACACATCTAAACCACACTACATATACCAAGAAACCTTGTTTCCAGTGTCTTATCCATGCTTATCCTAGCATCTCTCAGACCACACTTCTTTCAATCTACTGATTTATCCTTCACATTACCTTTCATAACATAAACATGGGCATAATACAAGTATATATAACCAAATCATATCCACATGATACTGACCTCATATATTTGTCATGATTACTCTTCCCAATTGATTCCTCGTAAGACCAAGAACCTCTTCATGTCATTCTCCTACATAAGCAAGCATTCCTCCACAGTTACATGGATACATGGAAACATACATACATATATAAACGTTAGCATAAAACAATAATCACCTTGTCAGACAACGACATACATACATTCATGTATACATATATAAACATCAACATAATCTTGATCATAACATAATTACCAGATAACATAAGGTCTAGGTTAAGAGAAATTCCTTTATTCATGCACAAGCATTGAGAGAAACAATTCCCAACATAGCCAAAGCATATGACACATCTGATCCATTTACTTTACCTTTTCTAGTTACATTTCTTGTGTCTACACTGCTACTGTCCATTTACCACAATAGACCCAGCCAGTCCAATCGACTGTCATAGCCTTACCTTTCACTATGCTTACTCATGCGTCGAGCTTCATCTGAATCTTATATTACCTTTCAAGTACCACATAGCTCTCCTCGAGCTCTATCAACTTTCCTCTTTCCCAACCAATTCGCAAGACTCAAAACAATAAAAAAGAAGACAAGAAAAAAACCAAGAAGAAGACCACGAAAACCCATAACGATATGAAACTACAACAAAGTGGCAAGGCCTTGCACGAGACATAAAAAGAAACTAAAAATAAAGCTGAAAAGACCAAAATCACAAGACTGACACCATGACTCAATCCCCATGGTTCCCAAGGAGAGATCAACCTAAGCCATCTTCAAGATTTCATGGCAACCTGTCTTGCTATACAACTCCCTGCATCATGCTGCCATAAACACATAATTGTCAATGTATAATTAAGCATAATAATACACCAGTTACCTCATCTAATTGTGCCAAGAAAGCTACTTGCAACTGAACACATCCACACCATCTCTCAAGGGACTCCAATCCTTTGACAAGTCCACCTGTAGCTAAAGACTACCTAATATAACTGTCAAGTGTATGTTCATGAATATAGCACATATCCACATAATGTCAGACAAAATCAAGGTTAAGAAGACTTTCGGTGTGAAAAGCACTCATTCGTCCAAAATTATGGTTTCCAAACATAGCCAAAGGAATTCTTTCCCAATTCCTTTCTTTTACCCTTTTACCTTGTAGGAATCGAGCCTTACTATTGGTTGTCACACCACCCAACTGTTAGTTATGTAGACACATCAACTATTACCTTGTCATGTTAATACCAAGCATGTTACCCTGCAATTCGTCGCACATGTCAACCACATGTTCAAAATATCATGAAAATCATATCTATTAATTTGAAATCAGCTGTTACCAAGACTAACAATCACATCATAATCCATAGTCAATTCATAGTCATCATTCATAATACTACAACTATCACCTACTATAATGAAGTACATATCAACTGTCTCAACACACATATTTTAGTACAATCATCCTAAACAAGATCACTTGAACACATACTCATATTATGTATAATGAAATTCATCAAACATTTATACTATGTTAAATAAATCAACTAGATGACATAATCAACAGGCAAGCACCAAATATATGACATAAGCAACTGATACCTTAATGTATCTCAGGGGAGGTTATCTTGTCTACACAATCAATCTAGTTAGCGTGATATAACTTTACAACACATCAGCTCAAGCACTCATAAGATCATGATATCCATAACAATATCTAACTAACATGTTCACATCGTAAACTCATACACATATGCAAAATCAATCTAGATTAGTATGACCACATCTCACAAATATGTCGGTTCATACTTGAATATTGTAACCATAACCATTTGCATAGGTCAAACCAAGTTGACACAATACATATAATAGCAAGATCTTCAAGGTAATGAGCATATGTCAGCGTGGCCTGTTTGAGGCCTAATTTTAGGAGCATTCAGAAGGCTCAACTCCCTCTACTCATATCTCCTAAAACATTGCGACCCAATATCTAAAATTTCTACCACATAATTAGTGGTATGTCCCCTCAATCTGGACAATTTTTCAGCTTCTAAAAGCCTACAGGAGATAAGTTATTTCAGAGATTCCAATATGACTTGTTTAAAGGTGCATTCAGGAAGGTCATCTTCCTTGTATCATAATTTCTAAAGTAATGTGAACCAATATCTAAAACTTTCACCAAATTATCATTGGGACTTAACATCTATATGGAAAAAATTTCAACTTCTAATATGCCATAGAGGAAACGTTATAACAGATATGACAGAAAGGTCCAAACTTTAACCTTTGTTTCATTTCACCTATGATAGAGCCCATCCAATCCAAGTGTTTGAACCATTCTCTGATACTACTCTGTAACTCCCTCCGGGGTAAATGTGCATATAAACAACATAATAGGAACATAAACACAATAAACATATCAGCCATCAAAATAAATATACACATCAGTACATTTGCACATGAAAATCAAGGGATTGATTTTTTCATTAATAAATACAATGAAGCAACTGGAGACAGGACTACCATGTTCCACCCCACCATAGATTAGCTGAGCCAAGTCTCTCTTCAGCCAATCACCTCCATGCTATATTCCAAGCATGAATGTGGGATCTCAGAGAACACATAAATCAAAACTCATTCAGGGCTTCCAGAGGCCACCCACCTCAACCCATCAAAGTGTGATTCCACCTCACGATCGGACATCACCAAAACCATCATCGAATTGATCTCGATCCAAGCCTTCCAAGGCTTCTAGAGTGTTTATCCAGCCAAGGCTTCCAGAACTAGTAACTCAACACACAACTTATACAGGGCTTCCAAAACTAGTAACTCAACCCACAACTTATACAGGGTTTCCAGAGCATTTGTCCAACCAAGGCTTCCAGTACTAGTAACTGAACCCACCAAGGACTTCCATAGTGCTTTTCCAACTAGGGCTTCCAGGACTAGTAACTCAACCCAAGTTGTTACAGGGCTTCCAGGACTAGTAACTCAACCTGAGTTGTTACAGGGCTTCCAGAGCATTTGTTCAACCGGGGCTTCTAGGACTAATAACTCAACCCAAGCTACGGAAACATGAGAACCAAAAAAAACAAAGCAATGAAAGTAAACCGACAATCACCATGGCTATCCAACAGATAGCAAGGCTAGGCAATCCACTGTCGATCCAGGCAATCCTCCATGCCAATGATAGATCACAACCAAGAAACCACATGCATGGGCCATGCATGACTAAACTAGTGAAGAAATCATACATGCAACTCGGTACCTGCAAGCAATCTGATGTAGCTACAAATGTCGATGCCCTCTTGTGCTTTCCTACTCTTCCTTTACCTTCTTGCTCCAAGAATCCAAGTATGCCACACCCTCCAAGAGTGCTCCAAGAAAACTATAAGTATCCAAGAGTATGAGAGAGAGGGAGAGAGAATAATGAGAAAGCTCCAAAGCTAAAATAGCCAAGTCTTGCCCACTGATCCTCATAAGCCTTTCTGTTAATGAGGCATCTATTTTCTTCATTTTCCATTAGTTTCTTTCAATTTACTCCTCACATGCAAAATGTGATCTTTCACCTTCCTTTTCTCCTAATTTCCATTATTTTCATAAATAAATGTGCCAAAATACATTTTTGCCTCTTTAATGCCTTAGCCATTGCCTTTGCCAATTTCCTTGGCCATAAACAACCAAATTAACACCCCCTACGATGTCCTACCCGCAATTCATCTTGGAATACGTGTCCCATAATCCATGGTAGTTATATATTTTTACATGGAATTTTCACTAGGGATGTTACATTAGCAAAGTATAATTAAAGGCCGAAAAATTCAATGGATATAATTGCATGTGAGTGATTGTGAATAGTTTAGATGTTTGTCTTGCATGACAAGGCAATTTACCTCGATATGAATGCATGTGTGCATAAAGAGAAAATGATTTTTGTGATAAATTGTTAAATTATATTAGTGAATTAAAAAAAATGTTTTACTAATTGGAATACTAAGGGTGAATGCATGATGATGGGCTACATTTTTGGGCCAAATGTGGTGATGAAATTTCAAAATTTTACTCTTTTATTGAATTGAAGGCGTCAAAATTCATATAAGAACTGTGAATTTTGATTCATAGTAAAAAGACAATTTATGGAGAATTATGTTGTTGTCCTAATTATATTTTTTGCAAAAAAATAGTGTCATATAATATGTCAAATTTCCATTAAATGATATGATAGTCCTTGCAAATTTTCACACACCTTAAGAGGTACGTGTGTGTTCACGTAGAATAACTTATTCTAAAATGTGTAATTAAAAAAAAAATATGAGCACGATCTCCATGGAGAGAACTAAGTTTTACATATTAAAAAAATAATTTTTTTTTTGCTCGGCAAGATTAACTACTGTTCTATTAATATGTACATATAACTTTACAATCTGAGAGACTATTGACCCAAGGCCTACAACGGCTCATGGGTGGCCTTTTCAAACAAGCACATTCGCCGCGCAGGGCCTTGCTACCAGAGAGATCAAAACACAAAAAACTGACAGTTTCCATAGTGACTCCATAACTGCCCGCGCAGGGGCCTTTCCAAACAAACCTACTCCCCAACCTACAGTGGAACCTGAAGACCAAAACATGAACAAACCAAGAACCAGGCAATTACCAAGGATTTGCGCCCAACAGAAAGTTAAATCCCCACTGCCGTGAAGGAGACCGCATACAAAACTTGACGGAAACAAAACATAGACAACATTGTGACCCAGGAAATTGCAATTGTTCTTACCCCACGGCCTGACACAGAACCCCCCGCCAGGGCTATACCTCTGGCTCTTCTTCCATGGCTGACGAAGAAGGCACATGTTCCGGCTGCTCGGTAGCTCGAGATTGGGGAGTGTATTGAGAGCGGTCCGACCCAGAATTGCTCTCCTCATTCGCTGCCTCCTCCACTGGGAGCTGCCCTCGACTGCTTGCTGAGCCCTCCTCTTCAGTAGACTGCTCCCCCATTGGGCGTTTGCCTTTGCTCTGCACAGCATTGTCTTCCGCCAGGACCAAAGACGATCCCTCTGCGTTCTCCTCCTCAGCTTGGGTGAACAGCACAGAGATATGGGCGTTGATGCCTGGATTATCCTCAGAACTACCCAAAGTAAATATAACAGAACCAAATGCAGGTAACTTGTGCTTCCCTCCGCTTGAGCTGCCCACTTCCATGACTTGACTGGGCTGGATAGGGGTGGCTCCCATCCTCCGGTGGCAATAACAACAACAACAGTGATGGTGAATGTCAGCAGCTGGAGGTCGAGAGGATTCTCCACGCCAGGTCCCTCTCCGACAGGGCATTCTCTCCCGCAACATGACAGCCACCAAACTTTGGTTTCTTTCCCCAGCCGACGAGAACCAGCTATGGAGCTGCGCCTTCCCCACAGCAAACGCTTCCCAGTTTGGGACCAAGCAACTCTTATATAGGCTAAAGACTGATACGAGGAACGCAAGCGAGAATTGGAACGCGGCCCAACTCTCCACCTCCTGCTCTTCACACAGACTCTCACCACACTGCAAATTCCTATTACCAAAATGAGCGCCCTTCTCCAGGCCTTCCTCATTCTTAAACCGTTCTCCATAACCTATGAAATGACCAGCCATGAATGCCTTCCGCAGGATAGTAATTCCCTCCCTTTGCTCCATTAAGACTGCTCAGAGGCCGCTTCAGACGAGGGGTACTGGCGGCGTATAACATTTAATGGAGGAGCTTCATCACGTGGCGGCCCATGGCTGTCATGTGGCGCGCCATTGAATGTCAAGCAGCCACCCGCATCCGGGTAAAAAAATATTTTTTTATGCAAAATTATACTTTTTATTATTTTTCGAAATTGATGAAGTAATATTTTAATTTCATTTTATAGACACATGTTTGCGTAAGGTTTTTTTAATTATTTAAGTAAATTGAAAAACCAATAGTACTATTTTGAAGAGGACTCATAAACTAAGATAGTGGTATTTTTTGAAATTGTTTCGTTATGTATATTTTATGTTAATTTTTTTTTTTAGCTTCTTTAAAACTGTCCAAACAAATTTCAAGAAATATGTTTAAAATAAATTAATGAAAAATATCATATGAATTACAAAATGTCAAACTTACATGCCATTGGATAGATGATTCCTTCATGAAAACAACATGATCGAATCTGCCACCAAAGGACAAATTTTTCCCTAAGCCCGCGAGGGTAGAAAATAATGTTGTAGAAAATTTTGCAGAAGGGGTGTTGAAATTGTGGATTTTAGGATCTCGATCGAGCTCTTAAATTTTAAATTCAAATGGTTCGATCGAGGGTTTAGTAAACCCTCGATTGAGCCATTTACATGGTTAACTAGGGGTTCGATTGAGCTATGTAGCTCAATTGAGCCTCTATAAAAAAATTGTAGATCCCATAATTTAGATTTTAGAAGCCATAAAGATCTCATATTTAATCCATGAATAATTTGAACAAGGTTATATGATATTATTTTACTGAAAATGAAAATTAAATTGGATCTAGTTTGTGAACAACATTAGAATTTTCTTTTATGTTATTGCAAAAAGATGCACATTGTACAACCCATTATGGGGGTAATGTGTAAGTATGTATGTTTGTGCTCAAAATATACCTTATCATATATCTTGAATTTCAATGGATCATAAATTTACCTTCCACAAATTTTTTTACCACATTAAAACTCCAAATTTTATTATAGTTTTTTTTAACATGTCGTATAGAAACCTTATTAAATTTAATATTAATATTATTATTAAATTAAATTATGAAATCTCATATTAGTATTAAAAATTGAATATTAACATACTTGATGTTAATATTATTAAATTTATTAATTTTGAACTAATATAATACCAGCTTTAATACAATATAAAATTTGTTATATTATAATTATGTCGTAAGGCATTTCCCTTTGAAAACAACTCCCCTAGTTGCTATTGCGTGCTTTTGTCTGTGCTTCATTCTCTGTGTTAGACGATAGAAATATGTTTTGCCATCAAATTGATACCTCGATCACGCATATCCTAGTGGTTACTAACTCCCAAGAAATTACGTGACACATCCAGGGGGTTATTAACTACCAAGCAACGATAATGGTACAGAAACCGTGTGAGCATTTTAGTAGATCAACGATGGAAATGGCAATGGAAATGACAAAGGAGGACTTTGTAAGTGACCTGAAAACAACAATGGAGGCTCCTTTGGTTGTGTATCCAATAGAGCTCACCCCACAACTCCTTGTTTCTTTCCAAAATTGATTAAACATTGGTCTCTGTTGTTGCAACAATCACCTTCTTCACTACTCGTGCTTACATGGATTTTGACGAAATAGTCGAGAGGTATGTAGGCATGCTAGGAAACATGCTTGCTCACTATGATTTCGTGGCTAGGATTCTTAAGCTCAATGAGGAGGAGGATCGGTTGGAGATTGATTGGAATGGCACCAGGGTGTTCTTTGGTGTGGGGATGAATGATCTCACCCTCGAAGAACTGAACGATATAAAATTTTCCAGCCCAGAATTTAGGCAACTCATATTTCAAGACTACATTGTCACGCTCACCTCCAAGATCTCCCACTCCTTACCCTATAGGCCACTCATTTCAATTGTGGTGGTTAGGCATCTAGGGCTGGATTGAATCAATTCCTTTTTAATGAAATATTAAAGGAGAAAGCTTGGAAGTCACACCAAACTTAGCTCAAACTATTCACACCAATTTTGAAGTAGTGACCATGCACATGTAGATGGCAAGAAGCCCGGCGTTGGAAATTCCGAGTGATGATATTTCCACAACATTGTTTCCAATGGAATTCAAAGTGAGGTCTCCACATTTCTGGATTGTATTACCACTATTTCACATTGGAGAAAATTGGTGTTCTCTGGTGAAGAGGAAGTTAATATGCTCCCAAAGTTCCATAAACTTACAACAAATGTTATTTCTCGCACAACATTTGGCAGCAATTATGGAAAGGGAAAGCACATCTTCAATCTGCAATCCTGGCATATGCTTCCTATAGTCAACTTACTTTCTACATTTTATATTCCATGCTTCAAGTGCGAAATTCAAGTTTTCATGGAATCACACTCTTTCATTCTCAATAGAATAAAATAAAAGATAGTTGGATATGATCTTTTCAGTTCATAGTGGTGTGAAAGATTTTGAATACTTGTTTTCTGAGGAATATGGGATTTACTGCTACATTTATATATCATTTGTTTTTGGCAATGTTCTTCTTTAATTTTGGTTATTTATTAGCATGAGTTTTACTTTTGAAGATACGATGTGTTGCATTGGCTAGTATAACCTTTTCTGAATATCGTTCATGGAATTGTAATAGTAATGTTCTTTGTCTTCAACATAGGTGTACCATGATTAAGAAAATTTTCTAATATCTGGCATTGTCTTCTGTAACTCATTAGAGCGATATCCTTAACATATTTGTTCCTATGAGAAAGAACATGTGACTTTGGACATAGAAAAAGAGATCAAAAGAGCTTGAAGACAGGGAAAGGAGTGTTGTAATAGAAAACCTAAGCAGTGATGGTAATGATCTACTAGGTCTAATGATGTCTACCAAAAATTAACAATTGGGGGACAACCTACAGGATGTAAGCATGACGAAAGAGGAAATAATTGCAGAACACAGGGGCTATTTACTTTGCAGTACATGAAACTACATCAAAATTGCTAACGTGGACCATAATATTATTGGGAATGAATCAATATTGGCAAGAACAAGGACTCAAAGAGGTGTTGGAAGTATTTGGAAAAGATGTTTATCCAGATGTAGATAGCTTGTATAACTTTAAGATTATAATGGTTGCTTCTGAAAAACCTTCTATCTCTTAGTAAATTTCAAAAGAATATTACTATTTTATTTTGGGCTAAATTGGTTAAATTATGACATGGAAATGTAGAGTCTCTAGATGGGTGAAAAGAAAAAAAAATTAGAGATTTCAGTTTAATATTTTAACATAATTTCTTCACAAAGCAGTAAGTAAATCATAGAGGTATACATGTAAATCATAGAGATATACATGGCCTAGACATTATATTTTAGAGATATTCTTCATCCTCTTTTGAAGCGTAAATTATGGTTGTTTTCACGTGGGAATGATTCCAAATGAGGCCTTGAGACTTTATCCACCAGTAGTGGGTCTGTTATGTCAAGCGGTAAATTCAGTGAAGCTTGGAAGATTTCAATTCCCACAGGCACCCAACATACTCCAATTCTTGCAATGCATCATGATCCAACTTTATGGGGAAATGATGAAAATGAGTGTAACTCGAGGTGATTTAATGAAGGACTCGCCAAGGCTTCCAAGCATCCATTCACATTTCTACCCTTTGGATATGGTCCAATAATTTGTGTGGGTCTGAACTTTTCACTCATGGAAGCAAAAGTTATATTGGCTATGATTGTGCAATGATTTTATTTTGTCACTTTCCCATCTTATGCCCCTGCACCTGCCCATATATTCACCTTGCAACCACTACATGGAGCCTAGGTGATCCTTGAGAGTTTGAATTTATAATAAGCCTTTCGGCCTCTTAGATGAATAAAATGGCATTTCTTAAAGAAATGTCATGTATTTTCTTATGTATTTGAATAAATTATTTCTCAAGATAATGTATAGAGACATTATGTTGAACAAAGGTCACAGTAGTTGTGGAAATCCATGTAAAGGGAGGGAATCAATTCTTCTTGCATACGTTGGTAGGGAATAAAGGTTGTAATATCTAAATGTTGTGATAGTTCATAAACAAGATTATGTAGACAATTTTTCTTTAAGGGTATACATGGATATCAATGAATATGAGAGAGGAATCCATGCGGAAATAAAAAAATCTAGTAGTTATAACAAATTTAAAATATTTCAAGACACATATCGAAAATGTCAACAAATTAATCTAGAAGTATAAGAGACTTGAGAGGAAATTCATGCTGGTTGGGTGCACATCAAGGATAGAAGGTGCAATGGAACTTCAAATTTCACACACAAAGTAGGAAAGAGACTTAGAATTGTAATATGGTAATGGAGGGGCAACATTTTTTGGGACCCTTTTTAGTATGGATTGCTCCTGAATACACCATTTTCTTTGTTACCCAAATTGGAAGAAATCCTTTGTAGGGACAAGTTTATGGTCCCGCAGTTATGATCTCATCAAATTGAGAGCCTTAACTGACCAGTTACACTCAAAATGTTTATTTATGAATGAAGTAATGGAGAGATGATTCATTCTGGTTGAGTGAAAATTCAAGGATAGAAGGTGTAATGGAACTTCAAATTCACACACAACATAGAAAAAAGACTTAGAATTGTAATATGGTAATGGAGGGGAAAATTTACGTAGGACATTTTTGCTATGGGTTGCTCCTGAATACACCATTTTCTTTGTTACCTAAATTGGAAGAAATCCTTTGTAGGGACAAGTTGATGGTCTTACAGTTATGAAATCACTAGATTGAGAGCCATAGCTGACCACTTACACTCAAAATGTTTCTTTCTAAATAAAGTAAATCACATGCTAAAAAAATTACCCCTAAACAATGTCAATTTCTTCTGGTTCCAACTAATATTTATAGATGTGATGCAATTTACATTTTCCATATATCGTTGATTTCTCATTCATTTGATACTAACAATTGGCAAAAACTTTGATGAAATCCATAAATCTCGTTCGTAGCAGGTTTGGGAAGAGGATCTCGAAAGAGACTTGTTAAAGCATATTTAACATAAAAAAATTCTAAAACTAAGAAGTCAAGTAAGATGGAATCATTCCACTACTTCATAAATAAGTTTTTAATAGTTTTTTGTTTTGCGATAATTCATGCTTATTAGACATAAAAATTTTCATATTGGTTTTTTGTGGGTGGGAATGATAACAAATGAGGCCTTGATACTTTATCCACCAACAATGGATCTGTTACATCAAGCAGTAAATTTAGTGAAGCTTGGAAGGATTTTAGTTCCCGCAGGCACCCAAATTACTCCATTTCTTACAACACATCATGATCCAAATTTATGGGGAAATGATGCAAATGAGTTTAACTCAGGGTGATTTACTGATGGACTCGCCAAGGCTTCTAGGCATCCCTTTGCATTTATGCCCCATAGATATGGTCCAAGAATTTGTGTGGGTCGGAACTTTGCACTCATTGAATCAAAAGTGGTATTGGCTATCGTTCTTCAACGATTTTATTTTATCACTTCCCCATATTATGCCTATGCACTTGACCATATATTCACCTTGCAACCGCTACCTAGAACCCAATTGATCCTCGAGAGTTTGAATTTTTAATAGGCTTAGAGTTACTTGAAGAAGTATCTAATCATGGAGTATCAAGTAAGAGGAGTAGCTGAACTATTTTACTTTTTAGATTTACACATGATTAAAATAAATGAAATTATGGAAAAACAATGAATGCATGACTAAAAATAACATTTAAAAAGAAAAACAGTTAAACAATTCCCTATCAAGGTTGATGAGAAAGTTCAACTAGTCATGAAAGTCACTTTAAACTACAATCTCCTCTCTATTATTATTATTATTAGAGCCTTTCTGTTGTTGTTATTATTTTTAGAGGAAATCAATGGAAACTATTTAAGAACACAACAATGGAAGAGGATTACTATTCCTCGTCTAATGGCTTTGTTTGAGATGGATCAGTTGATTTCCATGGGCACTGTTTTAGGAGAACTCATACTGAATGATGGAAATCATCACTCTTCATTATTAGTATGAATTCATTTGAATTCTATTCTATGCTACATTGAATTGTATTGTAGTAGCTGGTATGTTTGTTCCAAATGTTTTATCATCAAAATTACAAGTATATTCTCTTACACATTCCATTAGGCGTAGTTTAACTTATAGACGAAATAGCCTTTTTCACTGGAACTCACCAAAATCTGACAATATAATTTCAAGATTTTTTGTTGTTTAAAATACATTTTTGAATGCATAAATGGATTCAATATCCAAAAAAACCCCTTGGGCACTCGAATTATGCGGATTGAACAATTTAAAGTCAATTGTTTAAAAATCTTTGTCGAATTTTGATTAAAATTAAGCAGAAAAAATGTCATGAAAAAAGGTTATTTCATCTATAAGTTAGATTATGCCCATTCTATTATATTCTAGTAGTTGTTTTTTGGTACATATGTTTTACCATCATCTTCTTGACAGGATTGGAGATAGTAGAAAGGTTAGCATATGCAGGCATTCTTTCAAATTTGGTGACTTACCTCACAGATTTTATGCATGATCGCACCACTACTGCTACAAAGAATGTTAATGTTTGATCTGGTGTGGTCCCCATGCTTCCTTTACTTGGAGCTTTTGTTTCATATTCATATTTGGGTCGATATTGGACCATTTCCCTATCTTTTGTCATTTATTTTATGGTTAGTATTTCCTTTTCTTTTTTTCAAATCACTTCTATAAACATATCCCAAGACGTAACTAGTTGGTCATAACAATATAAGATTTGCACCTAATCTCATTTATTTGAAACATATCCTAAACAACTAAAGTAGGTTGCAGCTAAAGGTTGGCTCATTTTTTTGTATTTTTTTCTCATTCTTTTTTCTCATGTGCTTAAAGAATCATACACTAAGGGGTTTGATTGGACTTCCTTCTACCTATGTGATAGTTTTGAGAGGTAATGATTTATCTTAAATAATATACATTTGCACCAAATTCATTCCTTTGAAACCCACATTAGATAGCCAGGCATATAGCAGCTAAACACATGTAAGTATTTATTTTTCACTTTTCTCTTTTAAAAAATGTATAAGAAATGAGGAGCTTGAGTGGGATTCCTTATATATAGATGTTAGGTTTGAGATATAAGATCAAAACAACCCAGAATTTGTATTCAATATCAATGTCCCATCCTTACAAATTCATGCTATACAACCAAGGTAGAGCGTAGTTAAATGGAATTGATGGATAAGTTAATAGTTAGATAACCACACCAATTAGGTGTAAAATATTGGTGACAGAGTTTATGTTAAGGCATTTCCTATGTAAAATTCTCCGGTTCAAAATCTTTTAGATGAGTAGGACGCCCAAATTATCCATGCTACCCCCTAAAGAACAATTAGTATACCTCACACTGTCACCATGAAATCTTATATGATTGCCTCAGGATTAAGTCAATTAGGACCATCCCACTAAAGCCAACATGTATGTTCCTTCTATGAATTAATCTTGAAGGAAAAATCATTTTTAAGCATAAAACTTAATCACTACCCTATTCGGTTGACCTTCTAGTATCTCGCACCCCACTAGAATTTTTTCTAATGTTGTAATATTATGAAATTGATAATTATGTTTTTGTACAATTGTTTTCCAATGAATTTGTGCAAAATTTGATAGATATAAGAGCATTTTGTTATATATTTCAGGTGAATTAAACCTTTATTTCAAAAGGAAAACAAGGTTTCAAAAGAGTTTTTTAATTGAGAAACAATCACTGCATGCAATGGGTTGCTACAGTGATTAACTTTGGTCACTTTATCAACCTCTTTTAGGAGTTTAAATCGGACTAGGATTTTCGTCTTCTCAATATACCTAGTTTCTCTGGGGCAACGAGGCTACAATCTCTCTTTAGAATCATTTGGTGCAGATCAGTTTGAAGAGAACGACCCGGTAGAGAAAAAGCGCAAGAGTTGATTCTTAAACTATCGGAATTCTAGTATAACCATTGGTAGCCTTATAGGACTCACTGTACTTGTGTATATTTAGGACAATGTTGGATGGGGTCTAGGATTTCGCATTCCCACTATGACCATGGAAATAGCTTTGTCTATCTTCTTGTGTGGGATAAGATTTTAGTGACATAAATTACCCAGCGGTAGTCCTCTCACTCGATTTATCATGTATTTTTTGCAATGTTTCACAAGTGGAATGTTTCTACTTCTCATCAAGAAACAAATAAAGTAGTTGATGATGCAGAAAGGAAAGTTTTGCAGCTTGGGTCAAGAAGATAATATTTGCCTACTGGTATGTTTAGGTAAGATCTCACTGGTCATGGCTTCCTTGGAAATAGATTTTATCAGAGTCACGGTTGCTTTTCCATGTGGCATGATTATTTTTTAAGTTCTTGATAGTTGAAATAATCATACTATAGGATGGGGTGTACTGGAAATTTAGATTTTAGCTATATAGCATAGAATATCTCTACATCCTAACCACAACTAAGGTGAAATGAGTCCCTAAGTCCTATTTTTGTTTCATTTCAGTCTTATTATTCTATATATTTGTTCGATGTTTCTGATAAGTCATTCAAAACTTATTTGTACCTTGTTTTTCAAGGAGAAAATAATGTCTCCACAAGCATCTTTGCTTACATCATTACAATTTATCAAATGCACTTCAAAGAAATCTCTCAACAATTTGTTTTTCATATAAGCTTCAACAAATATAAGTGAGCAAAGAGAGAAAACAGGGACATCATCATATCAAAGACAAGAAAAAGACTCCATCTGCACAATTGCAATATGCAAAATGAGACCTCGAAGATCAACTACAATTGAAGCAACTGCCATAACTTCCTGTCCATAAAGAAAATGAAGAACCATTTCAAAGATTGCATTCATTTTCCCACATGCTATAAGTCAAGGTTGAAAAACCATGAATAAACCTGTCATCCAAAATTTTTTGTGATTCATTTAGCTTTGCATGTCTTCACTAAGAAAAACTTAGAATATACAAAATTTCCACAAGCTACAATTTCCTTAATCTATGTGATATACTATTGGTGGCATGCTAGAACATGTGCCAACAAAGATGGGGAAGACATATAGGGTCATTTACTCAGCAATTTATCAAATGCACTTCAAAGAAAACTCATTACAAAATTATTTTGATATAAGTTTCAACAAATAGTGAGAAAAGAGAGAAAACAAGGACATCATCAAATCAAACACAAAGAAAAACTTGACCTGCACAAGGGTAATATGTCAAATGTGAGCTCAAATATTGGATTCAATTGAAGAAATTCCTATAACTGCTAGCCCAGTAAAAATGTGAAGAACCATTCAAAAGATTGCATTAGTTTTCCCACATGCTACAAGTCAAGGTTGAAGACCCATGAATAAACCTCATCCATAAACATTTACAATACATCCTGTTCAGAAAATGAAGATAACTTTTTCTACTAAGATAACATTACTCTATAGACCCGTTGGGTGTTCTTCAGCAGATTAATAGGTATTTAGAAATACTTATCTGATTTTGCTTTATGTAGCTTACATGTGGGTTTCTACTTTATTATTACAAGGCCAAGAACATATGTTGGACCAATCCTATTAAAAGAAAAGACATGGCTAAGAAATCATACATTGATGACATTGTACAGTGAAGATAAGTATTTCGAAAAAAATATCTAGATTCATTGAACTAGGCGAGCAACTACTGTAAGCCAATGCACGAAGTTCAAATTTAACTCATCTAAGCCTTTTTCACAACTTGAAAGCCTTTGATGGACATGAGTTGGTAAGATTCCAGCCACAAAACTTTCCATGTACATCTGAGGTATTATAATAGAACAACCACTTGCCATCAAATCATAAACATCCCATCAGACAAATATGTTGAAGTGTATGCCAGTCATCAAAAATTGAAAAGTATGAATTTCTTTACAATAAACAGCCATAAAACCATCAAGACAAAACAACAACATTTTCTCTCTCACAAATGCATACATTCCATTGAGAATACACTAAATGACCAAAAAGAGAGAGCCTAACACTATGGATATTGTTTTCATGTCAATGATGTAATTCGTGAGACCCCCTCTTTAACTAAAATCCAAAATTCTACTTACACACTTTGGGAACATCTGGTGACACTTTCACTATCATCATGGAAGAGTAACAATTTAATGCTACTCTTTCCTACACTACTGCCTTATGATGTTTCCTTTGCAACATCTGGTGCAATTTCTAGTATATACTAGCACAACCACATTAATAAATATAGTTGATATACCCCGTAGACATAATCAAAAGAGTCATTAACACACAAAGAGTCAAACAAAATGACTCAATATGTTAATTTTATTTAACCTTATTTTTTGATAAATCTAAAATAATAAAATATAATATTTTTAAAATCTTGAAGTAATCATAATCAAAATCTATCTAAAGAAATAAAACCTAAACAATTTCAATTGGAAGGCATGACACTCTATGTATCTCTATGGAGGTAGCTGGAACATTAATATTTTGGAAAATTTTAGATAACATTTCCATGAAATAAGATAAGATAAGATTTTCATGTGCATATAAACAACATAATATGAATAGAAATACAATAAACATAACAACCATCAAAATCCATATACACATGAGTACATTTGCACATGAAAATCAAGGGAATGATTTTTTCATTAATAAATACATTGAAGCAACTGAAGATGCAACTACCACGTTCCACTTGACCATAGATTAGCTGAGCCAAGTCTCTCTTCAGCTAATCAACCCTGTGCCATATTCCAAGCATGAATGTTGGATCTTAGAGAACACATAAATCAAAACTCGTCCAAGGCTTCCAAAGGCCACCCAACTCAACCCATAAAACATTGATTCCATCTCACGGTTGGAAATATCCAAAAACCATCATCAGATTGATCTCCATCCAAGCCTTCTAGGGCTTCTAAAGTGTTTGTCCAACCAAGGCTTCTAGAACTAGTAACTCAACCCACAACTTATACAGGGCATCCAGAGCATTTGTCCCACAAAGGCTTCCAAAACTAGTAACTCAACCCACAACTTATACAGGGCTTCCAGAGCATTTTTCCAACCAAGGGTTCCAATACTAGTAACTCAACCCACCAAGGGCTTCTAGAGCATTTGTCCAGCTAGGGCTTCAAGGCCTAGTAACTCAACCCAAGTTGTTACAGGGCTTCCAGAGCATTTGTTCAACTAGGGCTTCCAGGACTAGTAACTCAACCCAAGCTATTACAAGGCTTCCAGAATTTTTGTTCAACCAAGGCTTCCAAGTCTAATAACTCAACCCAAGCTAAGGAAACATGAGAACCGACAAAAACAAATAAATGAAAGTAAACCCACAATAACCATGGCTATCCAAGAAATGGCAAGGCTAGGCAATCCACTGTCGATCCAAGCAATCCTCCATGCCAATGATAGATCACAACCAAGAAACCACATACATGTGCCAAGCATGTCAAAACTAGTGAAGCAATCATACATGCAACTTGGTACCTGCAAGCAATTTGATGTAGATGCTAATGTCGATGCCCTCTTGTGTGTTCTTGCTCTTCCTTTGCCTTCTTGCTTCAAAAATCCGAGTATGCCACACCCTCCAAGAGTGCTCCAAGAAAACTCTACGTATCCAAGAGTATGAGAGAGAGAGAGAGAGAGAGAATAATGAGAGAGCTCCAAATCTAAACTGACCACATCTTGCCCACTGATCCTCATAAGCCTTCTTATTAGTGAGGTCTCTATTTTCTTCATTTTCCATTATTTTCCTTCAATTTTCTCCTCACATGCAAAATATGACCTTGCACCTTCCTTTTCTCCTAATTTCCATTATTTTCATAAATAAATGTGCCAAAATACGTGTTTGCCTCTTTGATGGCTTATCCATTTCCTTTTCCAATTTCCTTAGCCATAAACAACTAAATGAAGACCCCCTAGGATGTCCTGCCAGCCATTCAGCTTGGAATACATGTCCCATAATCCATGGTATTTATATATTTTTACATGGAATTTTCACTATGGTTGCTACAGAACCCTCCCCCTTGGGGGAACACCCTCCTTGGTGTTAAATGACACCTATAACCAAAAGACTTTTGAAAACAAAACATATTTCCCATGGAGATTTATAACACAACTTGTTGCAGTATTTACAATGAAAGATCTACTCAAAATCAAAACATCATGAAAACATGACAACATACCACATAATGGATCTTTATAACATGAATCATTATGGTATTTAAAATAACCGCATATACACATATTCACATATGCACATTTTCTCAACGAACAAATAAAATAATACAATGCTTGCATCCGCAACAAGGGAATCTAGAGGCTCACACATCCACCCTCAAAGTAATACCAGGATCCAACTCCTTCCTAGGAAGTCCAGAATCCACTGCAAAGTCAAATTCGCATCCAATGTCTGGCACTATAATCGTGTGTCACTTGTCCTCTGAGGAAATAGTTACCAGCTCATTGTCCCAGGGTGCACTCCCAATGAGCATCTGATTCCATCTGGTAATGCTAATGACCAAAACAAATCCATTTGTGACCTTACCTTCTCTGCTACACAGTCCCTTGGGAATCTGGTCACCTTTTCCATGCAGTCACTCCCCTTCCAAGTTTCACTGGCACCCCCATCCTGGGCAGTCCATCCCTTGGTAAGGCTTCCTTGCATTGAAAGATACAAAAACCAAGGCATATCCATGCCTTAAAACCATCATATCGGTTATAGCATGATCGTGGCAATCAATGGACACAATCAGCTACGAGTGTCCCACAATGGCCCTGCTTTTGAAGTGCTCTACCAGCATACTGTTGCATTTCTAATTTCTTTCATAGTTGCTGCTAATTCTAGCAGTCAATTTCAACCACCCAACTAGGCATGTTCATGCTTCTTGTACCAAAAACATAACTCCATTAGATTCAAAATAAATTGAAATAACTTCAAATCATACCTCATTGGTAGTTTGCCAATAAGGTACACTTGGAATCCTGTTCGCTTCCTGTCACAAGAGGTCAAACTAGCATATTTGACCAAATCAACATGTATAAAAATATCACAGTAAGTTAGCTCGAAACACAACCATCATAGATCAAAATCATAAATCACATGTAACCATCATAAAACCGCAATCATAGATCATAAAACAGAATCATAGATCATAGATCAGAATCATAAATCATAAACCAGAATCATAATTCACATGTAATCGTCATATACCAGAACCATAATTCACATGCATAATAAAAATGAAATACAATATAGATACCTATCCTTCATCAATCCTTACTTCTGCCTTTTTTCTTTTGTATAGATACTGGATCAGTTGCCACACCCAGTAAGCACATAGTGCCTTCTCCTCTACCAGGTGCACATATGCATAGTTTGCATCACACACATACAACCACACCTGACACACAACACCATGCAAAACATGCAAGTACACCTGACGTACAATGCATAGACCTACAGCTAGTGTACAACATAGTGCATCCACCTATACTCAATGTGCAATACCGCCAAATACATGTACCTACATAGAGTACAACACAACAAGTACACACGCCACAATACCATGACTACATGATGCACATACATAATACCACATGCCCATAAGACAACATGGATGACATGCACACAATACCACACATACACCAGTACCATATGTGCAACATGTACATAGTACCATCGGTACACCACAAAACATGCAAAATGTGTTCACAACATCAAATGTACATGGCACCACCTTCACAACGTGTACAAAACGCCACATGTACACTAAACCACTATACAATGCGTACACAATACCAAATGTGCATAATACCACACACACGACATGTATGTGACACCACATGTACACAACACCACATGCACAACATGTACATAGCACCACATGCACACAACACCACTTGTACAATATGTACACAACGCCACACGCACCATGCACCACTTGTACAATCATTCACACCACACCATATGTACATAGCACCAGTGTACCACATGCACACAACACCACTTGTACATAGCACTACATATCCAACATGTACATAGAATCTTCTATACACAACACTGCATATCCAACATTCACATAGGACCATATGCACACAAACCGTATATCCATCATGCACAAAGTACAATATGTACAAAATACTACATATCCAACATGTACATAGCACCATCTATACCGAGTATTGAATATGTAACATTCATACAACACTATCTTTACTAACACCCTGTACATAACACTGCATAAATAACATGTACACACACTACATATGCACAATACTGCATACGCACAATCATGAGAGATGCAACATGTACAACATGTATTACATATGCACAACAATAACACCACACATCTGAAACCACACTACATATACCAAGAAACCTTGTTTCCAGTGTCTTATCCATGCTTATCCTAGCATGTCGTAGACCACAGTTCCTTCGATTTGTTGATGTATCCTTCCACATTACCTGTCATAACATAAACATAGGCATAATACAAGTATATAATACAAAACCATATCCACATAATATTGACCTCATATATTTTTCGTGACTACTCTTCCCAATTGATTCCTTGTAAGACCATGAACCTCTTCATGTCATTCTCTTGCAAAAGCAATAATTCCTCCACAAGAATGATCCCTGAAAACTCTGTTAGATAATTACATAGATACATGGATACATACATACATATATAAATGTTAGCATAAAATAATCATCACCTTGTCAGAAAACGACATACATACATTCATGTATACATATATAAACATCAACATAATCATGATCATAACATAATTAGCAGATAACATAAGGTCTAGGTTAAGAGAAATTACTTTATTCATTCACAAGCGTTGAGGGAAATAATTCCCAACATAGCCAAAGCATATGACACATCTGATCCATTTACTTTACCTTTTCTAGTTACATTTCTTGTGTCTACACAGCGACTGTACTTTTACCACAATTGACCCAGCCAGTCCAACCGACTGTCATAGCCTTACCTTCTGCTAGGCTTACTCATGCACCGAGCGTCATCTGAATCTTATACTACCTTTTAGGTACCACAGAGCTCTCCTCGAGATCTATCAACTTTCCTCTTTCCCAACCAATTTGCAAGACTCAAAATAATAAAAAATAAGACAAAAAAAGACCAAGAAGCAGACCACGAAAACCCATAATGATATGAAACTACAACAAAGTGGCAAGGCCTTGCACGAGACATAAAAAAACTACAAATAAAGATTAAAAGACCAAAATCACAAGACTGACACCATGACTCAATCCCCATGGTTCCCAAGGAGAGGTCAACCTAAGCCATCTTCAAGATTTCATGGGAACCTATCTTGCCATACAACTCCCTGATGCTGCCATAAACACATAATTGTCAATGTATAATTAAGCATAATAATAAACCAGTTACCTCATCTAATTATGCCAAGCAAGCTACTTGCAGCTGAACACATCCACACCATCTCTCAAGGGACTCCAATCCTTTAACAAGTCCACATGTAGCTAAAGACTAACTAATATACCTGTCAAGTGTGTGTTCATGAATATAGCACATATCCACATAATCTCAGACAAAATCAAGGTTAAGAAGACTTCCTGTGTGCAAAGAACTCATTCGTTCAAAATTAGGGTTTCCAAACATAGCCAAAGGAATTATTGCCCAATTCCTTTCTTTTACCCTTTTACCTTGTAGGAATCAAGCCTTTCTATGTGTTGTCACACCACCCAATTGTTAGTTACGTAGACACATAAACTATTACCTTGTCATGTTAATACCAAGCATGTTACCCTGCAATTGCTCGCACATGTCAACCACATGTTCAAAATATTAAGACAATCATATCTATTAATTTGAAATCAATTGTTACCAAGACTAACAATCACGTCTTAATCCATAGTCAATTCATAGTCATCAGTCATAATACTACAACTATCACCTACTATAATAAAGTACATATCAACTGTCTCAACACATATATTTTAGTACAATCATCTTAAAACAAGATCGTTTGAACACATACTCATATTATGTATAATGCAATTCATTAAACATTCATACCGTGTTAAATAAATCAACTAGATGACATAATCAACAATCAAGCACCAAATATATGATATAAGCAACTGATACCTTAATGTATCTCAGGGGAGGTTATCATGTCTTCACAATCATCTAGTTGGCATGATATAACTTTACAACACATCAGCTCAAGCACTCATAAGATCATGATATCCATAACAATATCTAACTAACATGTTCGCATCGTAAACTCATACACATATGCAAAATCAATCTAGATTAGTATGACCCCGTCTAACAAATATGTCGGTTCGTACTTGAATATCGCAACCATAACCATATGCATATGTCAAACCAGGTTAACACAATACAAAGGACAACAAGATCTTCAAGGTAATGAACATAACCATCACGCATATGACCAATCCAAATTATAACATCAATATCTCAATGAAATGACCCTAATCATCAAGTTAATAGCATATAATAACAATAATCTATATTTCATACTCATCAACAACATGCAACATAATCATTAGGTTATCTAATATAAAACAACAATAGCAATGCATACAACTAAAGGTTACTATCATTCTAGACTATCTGACACATGTGCATATCACGAAACTAATCATCTAACATCTATCATGAATGTAACCATAACATAAAATACATGTTCATAAACGTAATTTAAATAACTCGAATGCATATAATAATCCTTAACTTACATACCTACATGCCAAAAATACACTCCCTATATGACGATCTTCTCTTATCCTAAAGTCTAATGCTGCAACCTCATTATGATGATCTACATCCCTTATTCTGTCTCAACTAGCTCATTAGCATCATAACAACAAATAGCATGTTTGACCTACTATACATGCATAACAACTACACATAAAAAATAAGTACCAAACCATATATGCATCATTCTAGCTAGAGTCCAATCATCAATGCATAACCATATTAAGTACACAAACTATGACCTCATGCATGACAACAACCATTACTCCATTGTACTCATTGCCACATGCAACCAATATTATGCATAAGCAATTCCAAATCATCTATACCTACACATAAACGCATGTAGTCGAACATAAGTGATCAATTCATGTAATCAACCTACAAGACTGATACATGTAATCAAAATATTCAAAAATGTAACCTAACATACAAGGATGTAAGTAAGTATCATGAAATCAATATGTAAGTGAAATATAATTCATACACAGTCAGTCACATGTTCCAAAAATCAAGACATCATGTTTATTAATTTGAAATCATCATTCACCAATATTAACAACCTTTAAACGTACCCCCTTACTATCCATGGTCCACACTAAGATAGAAGGAGGAAGCTACTATAATGTCTAGATCTCTAATGTCCAATTATGGAAATGGGATCTCCAAAACTCTACTAAATTTAACCACACTTGAAAAGAAATTGAATTTTATTTCTTATACATTTGTATGAGACTAAGTCAAAAACATTACACTTGATCCACTTGTAACATAATAACTAAAAACACGCCACTTTTCCATTTCCTTACATGCAACTTTTCAAATTCCTTGCATGCAACCTTTCAAATTCCTTACATGCAACTCTTCAAGTTCTTTGCATGCAGATAGGCATAGATTAATTATATTATCATACCACAATACTATCCCATCCAAAAAAATAACATTTTCTTTAGACAATTACCATACTTTTACATTTTTCTTCAAACAACTACTATACTATTAGATTTGCATGTAAGCATTTCTTCAAACACTTTACATGCAAACTAATATAGAAAACTATTTTCATAAAAGTAAGCATATATCAACTACAAGAATACTATGACACATCAATACTATCCCCAACCACAAACAACATACTCATTGGGGTATTTTATCAAACATTTTGTATGCAATTAATGATTGAACCATTTAAGCATTTCATCAAACACTTTGCATGCAAACTAATATAGCGAATGATTCAATGCATATATCCTAAACTGTAGTAGTAAAAGTTATGGAAATGGAACCATATGATCAGTGGTATTATCCCTCACTATGTTTCAAGTTTCAACTTCTGAGATTTCATAGAAGAAGAGTTATCAAAAGATACCAACACAATCATATTTGGTGCACAATTCTAGGAGTTTCCGGAAATCTTGACTTCCACTGGTCATATCTCCTAAAATACAACGAATAAACGTCTGAAATTTTTACCACAATATCAGTGGGATTTCCCCTCATTGTGGAAAAACTTTCAACTCCTGAGAGTGCCCAGAAGAAATGTTATAACAACAATGTCAGCGTGACCTGTTTGAGGCCTGATTTTAGGAGCATTTATAAGGCTCAACTCCCTCTACTCATATCTCCTAAAATATTGCGACCCAATATCTGAAATGTTTACCACATAATCAGTGGTATGTCCCCTCAATGTGGACAATTTTTCATCTTCTAGAAGCCTACGGAAGATAAGTTATTGCATAAATTCCAACATGACCTATTTAAAGGTGCATTCAGGAAGGTCATCTTCCTTGGATCATAATTCCTAAAGTATTGTGAACAAATATCTGAAATTTTTACCACATTATAATTGGGATTTAACACCAATATGGAAAAATTTTCAAGTTCTAATATGCCACAAAGGAAAAGTTATAACAGATATGACAGAAAGGTCTAAACTTTAACCTTTGATCTTCATTTCACCTATGATAGAGCCTATCCTATCCAAGTGTTTGAACAATGCTCTGATACCACTCTGTAACACCCTCCGGGGTAAATGTGCATATAAACAACATAATAGGAATAGAAATACAATAAACATATCATCCATCAAAATCCATATACACATCAAACATTTGCACATGAAAATCAAGGGATTGATTTTTTCATCAATAAATACAATGAAGCAACTGGAGATGGGACTACAACGTTCCACCCGACCATAGATTAGCTGAGCCAAGTCTCTCTTTAGCCAACCACCCGCATGCCATATTCCAATCATCAATGTTGGATCTTAGAGAGTACATAAATCAAAACTCATCCAAGGCTTCCAGAGGCCACCCACCTCAACCCATCAGACAGTGATTCCACCTCACGGTGGAACATCACCAAAAAACATCATCAACTTGGTCTCCATCCAAGCCTTCCAAGGCTTCCATAACTAGTAACTCAACCCACAACTTATAATAGGCTTTCAGAGCATTTGTCCAACCAAGGCTTCCAGAACTATTAACTCAACCCACAAGTGATATAGGGATTTCAGAGCATTTGTCCAACCAAGGATTCCAGGACTAGTAAATCAACCCACCAAGGGCTTTCAGAGCGTTTTTCCAACCTGTACTTCTAGGAATAGTAACTCAACCCAAGCTGTTACAAGGCTTCCAGAGTGCTTTTTCAACCAAGGCTTCCAGGACTATTAACTCAACCCAAGTTGTTGAAGGGCTTCTAGAGTGTTTCTTCAACCAGGGCTTCCAGGACTAATAAATCAACCCAAGCTAAAGAAACATGAGAGCCAAAAAAAAACAAAGCAATGAAAGTAAGCTGACAATCATCATGGCTATCTAGGAAATGGAAAGGCTAGGCAATCCACTGTCATTCCAGGCAATCCTTCATGCCAATGATAGATCACAACCAAGAAACCACATGCATGTGCTATTCATGTCAAAACTAGTGAAGAAATCATACATGCAACTCGATACCTACAAGCAATCTGATGTAGTTGTAGATGTCAATGCCCTCTTGTTCTTTTCTGCTCTTCCTTTCCCTTCTTGCTTCAAGAATCAAAGCATGCCACACCCTCCAAGAGTGCTCCAAGAAAACTCTAAGTATCCAAGAGTATGAGAGAGAGAGAGAGAGAGAATAATGGGAGAGCTCCAAAGCTAAATTGACCAAGTCTTGCCCACTGATCCTCATAAGCCTTTTTATCAATGAGGCCTCTATTTTCTTCATTTTAGTTATTTTCCTGCAATTTCCTTCTCACATGCAAAATGAGACCTTCCACCTTCCTTTTCTCATAATTTCCATTATTTTCATAAATAAATGTGCCAAAATACCTTTTTGCCTCTTTAGTGCCTTAGCCATTGCCTTTACCAATTTCCTTACCCATAAACAACCAAATGAACACCACCTAGGATGTACTGCCCACCATTCAGCTTGGAATATGTGTCCCATCATCTGTGGTATTTATATATATTTTACATGGAATTTTCACTAGGGTTGTTACATTAGCAAAGTATAATTAAAGGCTGAAAATGCAATGGATATAATTGCATGTGAGTGGTTGTGAATATTTTAGATGTTTTCTTGCATGACAAGGCAATTTACCTCGTATGAATGCACGTGTGCATAAAGAGAAAATGATTTTTTTATAAATTGTTATATTAGATTAGTGAATTTAAAAAAAAATTTACTAATTGGAATACTAAGGGTGAATTCATGATGATGAGCTACATTTTTGGGTCAAATGTGGTGATGAAAGTTCAAAATTTTACTCTTTTATTGAATTGAAGCTGTCAAAATTCATATAAGAATTGTGAATTTTGATTCATAGTAAAAAGACAATTCAAGGAGAATTATGTTGTTGTCCTAATGATATTTTTTGTAAAAAAAGTTAGTGTCATATAATATGTCAAATTTCCATTAAATGAAATGATAGTCCTCGCAAATTTTCACACACCTTAAGAGGTATGTGTGTGTTCATGTAGAATAACTTAGTCTAAAATGTGTAATATAAAAAAAATTATGAGCATGATATACATGGAGAGAACTAAGTTTTTCATATTAAAAACATATTTTTTATGCAAAATTATATTTTTTATTATTTTTCGAATTTGATGAAGTAATATTTCAATTGCATTTTACATACACGTGTTTGCATAAGGTTTTTTTCAACTATTTAAGTAAATTGAAAAACCAATAGTACTATTTTGAAGAGGATTCATAAACTAAGATAGTGGCATGTTTTGAAATTCTTTAGTTGTGTATATTTTATGTTAATGATTTTTTATTTAGCTTCTTTAAAACCGTCGAAAAAAATTTCAAGCAATATGTTTAAAATAAATTAAATGAAAAATATCATATAAATTATAAAATTTCAAACTTACATGCCATTGGATAGATGATTCCTTCATGAAAACAACATGATCGAATCTGCCACCAAAGGACAAATTTTTCCCTAAGCCCGCTAGGGTAGAAAATGATGTTGTATAAAATTTTACAGAAGGGGTGTTGAGATTGTGGATTTTAGGATCTCGATCGAGCTCTTAAATTTTAAATTCAAATGGCTCGATCGAGGGTTTAGTGAACCCTCGATTGAGCCCTAGGGGCTCGATCAAGCTATGTAGCTCAATCCAGCCTCTATAAAACAAAAATGTAGAACCCATAATTTAGATTTTAGAATCCATAAAGATCTCAAAATTAATCCATGAATAATTTGAACAAGTTGATATGATATTATTTTGCTAAAAATTGAAATTGAATTGGATCTAGGTTATGAACAACATTACAATTTTTTATTTTTATTTTTATGTTATTGCTGCAAGATGCACATTGTACAACCCATTATGGAGGTAATGTGTAAGTATGTATGTTTGTGCTCAAAATATACCTTATCATACATCTTGAATTTCAATGGATCATAAATTTACCTTCCACAAAAGTTTTTACCACATTAAAATTCCAAATTTTATTATAATTTTTGTTATCATGTCATGTAGAAACCTTATTAAATATAATATTAATATTAAAAAAATATTATTATTATTATTAAAAAATTAAATTATCAAATTTGATATTAGTATTAAAAATTTAATATTAACATATTTAATGCTAATATTTTTAAATTTATTAATTTTGAACTAATGTAATACCAGCTTTAATACAATATAAAAATTGTTATATTATAATTATGTCGTAAAGCATTTCCCTTTGAAAACAACTCCCCCAGCTGCCACTGTGTGCTTTTGTCTGCACTCCATTCTCTGTGTTAGACGATAGAATTATGTTCTACCATCAAATTGATACCTCCATCATGCATATTGTAGTGGTTACTAACTCCCAAGCAATTACATGACATATCCAGGGGGTTATTAACTCCCAAGCAACGATAATGGTATGGAAACCGCATGAGCATTTCAGTAGATAAACAATGGCAATGGTAATGGTAGAGGAGGACTTTGTAAGTGACCTGAAAACAATGATGGAGGCTCCTTTGGTTGTGTACCCAACAGAGCCCTCCCCAAAACTCCTTGTTTCTTTCCAGAATTGATTAAACCTTGGTCTCTGTTGTTGCAAAAATCACCTTCTTCACTGCTCATGCTTACATGGATTTTAATGAAATAGTCAAGAGTTATGTAGGCGTTCTAGGAAATATGATTTCTCACTATGATTTCATGGCTACAAGGCTTACGCTCAACGAGGAGGAGGAGCAGTTGGAGATTGATTGGAATGTCGCTAGGGTGTTCTTTGGTGTGGGGATGAGTGATCTCACCATCGAAAAAATGAAGGGTACAGAATTTTCCAACCCAACATTTAGGAAACTCATATTTCAAGACTATATTGTCACTCTCACCTCCAAGATATCCCGCTCCTTACCCTATAGGCCACCCATTTCAAATTTGGTGGTTTGGTAACTGGCGATGAACTGAATCACTTCCTCTTTTATGGTATATTAAAGGAGAAAGCTTGGAAGTCACACCAAACTTGGCTCAAACTATTCACACCTATTTCAAAGTAGTGACCACGCACATGTGGATGGAAAGAAGCCTGGCATTGGCAATGCTGAGTGACGATATTTCCACAACGCTGTTTCTGGTGGAATTCAAAGCTAGGTTCCAACATTTTTGGATTGTATTACCACTATTTTACAATAGTGGAGAAAATTTGTGTTCTCTGGTGAAAGGAAGTTGATATGCTCCTGAATTCCAGAAACTTACAACAAATGTTATTTCTCGCACAACATTTGGCAGAAATTATGCAAAGGGAAAGCACATCTTCAATCTGCAGTCCTAGCATATGCTTCTTACAATCGATTTACTTTCTACCTTTTATATTCCATCCTGCAAGTGAGAAATTCAAGTTTTAATGGAATCACATTCTTTCATTCTCAATAGAATAAAATAAAAGATACTTGGATATGATATTTTCAGTTCATAGTGGTGTGAAAGATTTTGAATACTTGTTTTTCCCAGGAATATGGGATTTACTGCTACATTTATATATCATTTGTTTTCAATATCAACTCCCTATAAGAACTTTACAATGTTTTTTTTTTGGCAATGTTCTTCTTTCATTTTGGTTATTTATTAGCGTGAGTTTTGCTTTTGAAGATATGATGTGTTGCATTGGGTAGTATAACCTTTTCTACTAGTGAAGAAATCATACATGCAACTCGGTACCTACAAGCAATCTGATGTAGCTGTAGATGTCGATGCCCTCTTGTTCTTTTCTGCTCTTCCTTTCCCTTCTTGCTTCAAGAATCAAAGTATGCCACACCCTTCAAGAGTGCTCCAAGAAAACTCTAAGTATCCAAGAGTATGAGAGAGAGAGAGAGAATAATGGGAGAGCTCCAAAGCTAAATTGACCAAGTCTTGCCCACTGATCCTCATAAGCCTTTTTATCAATGAGGCCTCTATTTTCTTCATTTTAGTTATTTTCCCAGAATTTCCTTCTCACATGCAAAATGAGACCTTCCACCTTCCTTTTCTCATAATTTCCATTGTTTTCATAAATAAATGTGCCAAAATACCTTTTTGCCTCTTTAGTGCCTTAGCCATTGCCTTTACCAATTTCCTTACCCATAAACAACCAAATGAACACCACCTAGGATGTACTGCCCACCCTTCAGCTTGGAATATGTGTCCCATCATCTGTGGTATTTATATATATTTTACATGGAATTTTCACCAGGGTTGTTACATTAGCAAAGTATAATTAAAGGCTGAAAATGCAATGGATATAATTGCATGTGAGTGGTTGTGAATATTTTAGATGTTCTCTTGCATGACAAGGCAATTTACCTCGATATGAGTGCATGTGTGCATAAAGAGAAAATGATTTTTTTATAAATTGTTATATTAGATTAGTGAATTTAAAAAAAAAAATTACTAATTGGAATACTAAGGGTGAATTCATGATGATGAGCTACATTTTTGGGTCAAATGTGGTGATGAAAGTTCAAAATTTTACTCTTTTATTGAATTGAAGCTGTCAAAATTCATATAAGAATTGTGAATTTTGATTCATAGTAAAAAGACAATTCAAGGAGAATTATGTTGTTGTCCTAATGATATTTTTTGTAAAAAAAGTTAGTGTCATATAATATGTCAAATTTCCATTAAATGAAATGATAGTCCTCGCAAATTTTCACACACCTTAAGAGGTATGTGTGTGTTCATGTAGAATAACTTAGTCTAAAATGTGTAATATAAAAAAAATTATGAGCATGATATACATGGAGAGAACTAAGTTTTTCATATTAAAAACATATTTTTTTATGCAAAATTATATTTTTTATTATTTTTCAAATTTGATGAAGTAATATTTCAATTGCATTTTACATACACGTGTTTGCATAAGGTTTTTTTCAACTATTTAAGTAAATTGAAAAACCAATAGTACTATTTTGATAAGATAGTGGCATGTTTTGAAATTCTTTAGTTGTGTATATTTTATGTTATTGATTTTTTATTTAGCTTCTTTAAAACTGTCGAAAAAAATTTCAAGCAATATGTTTAAAATAAATTAAATGAAAAATATCATATAAATTATAAAATTTCAAACTTACATGCCATTGGATAGATGAGTCCTTCATGAAAGCAACATGATCGAATCTGCCACCAAAGGACAAATTTTTCCCTAAGCCCGCTAGGGTAGAAAATGATGTTGTATAAAATTTTGCAGAAGGGGTGTTGAGATTGTGGATTTTAGGATCTCGGTCGTACTCTTAAATTTTAAATTCAAATGGCTCGATCGAGGGTTTAGTGAACCCTCGATTGAGCCCTAGGGGCTCGATCAAGCTATGTAGCTCAATCGAGCCTCTATAAAACAAAAATGTAGAACCCATAATTTAGATTTTAGAATCCATAAAGATCTCAAAATTAATCCATGAATAATTTGAACAAGTTGATATGATATTGTTTTGCTAAAAATGGAAATTGAATTGGATCTAGGTTATGAACAACATTACAATTTTTTATTTTTACTTTTATGTTATTGCTACAAGATGCACATTGTACAACCCATTATGGAGGTAATGTGTAAGTATGTATGTTTGTGCTCAAAATATACCTTATCATACATCTTGAATTTCAATGGATCATAAATTTACCTTCCACAAAAGTTTTTACCACATTAAAATTCCAAATTTTATTATAATTTTTTTTAGCATGTCATGTAGAAACCCTATTAAATATAATATTAATATTAAAAAAATATTATTATTATTATTAACAAATTAAATTATCAAATTTGATATTAGTATTAAAAATTTAATATTAACATATTTAATGCTAATATTTTTAAATTTATTAATTTTGAACTAATGTAACACCAGCTTTAATACAATATAAAAATTGTTATATTATAATTATGTCGTAAAGCATTTCCCTTTGAAAAAAACTCCCCCAGCTGCCACTGTGTGCTTTTGTCTGCCCTCCATTCTCTGTGTTAGACGATAGAATTATGTTCTACCATCAAATTGATACCTCCATCATGCATATTGTAGTGGTTACTAACTCCCAAGCAATTACATGACATATCCAGGGGGTTATTAACTCCCAAGCAACAATAATGGTATGGAAACCGCATGAGCATTTCAGTAGATAAACAATGGCAATGGTAATGGTAGAGGAGGACTTTGTAAGTGACCTGAAAACAACGATGGAGGCTCCTTTGGTTGTGTACCCAATAGAGCCCACCCCAAAACTCCTTGTTTCTTTCCAGAATTGATTAAACCTTGGTCTCTGTTGTTGCAAAAATCACCTTCTTCACTGCTCATGCTTACATGGATTTTAATGAAATAGTCAAGAGTTATGTAGGCGTTCTAGGAAATATGATTTCTCACTATGATTTCATGGCTACAAGGCTTACACTCAACGAGGAGGAGGAGCAGTTGGAGATTGATTGGAATGTCACTGGGGTGTTCTTTGGTGTGGGGATGAGTGATCTCACCATCGAAAAAATGAAGGGTACAGAATTTTCCAACCCAACATTTAGGAAACTCATATTTCAAGACTATATTGTCACTCTCACCTCCAAGATATCCCGCTCCTTACCCTATAGGCCACCCATTTCAAATTTGGTGGTTTGGTAACTGGCGATGAACTGAATCACTTCCTCTTTTATGATATATTAAAGGAGAAAGCTTGGAAGTCACACCAAACTTGGCGCAAACTATTCACACCTATTTCAAAGTAGTGACCACGCACATGTGGATGGAAAGAAGCCTGGCGTTGGCAATGCTGAGTGATGATATTTCCACAACACTATTTCTGGTGGAATTCAAAGCTAGGTTCCAACATTTTTGGATTGTATTACCACTATTTTACAATAGTGGAGAAAATTTGTGTTCTCTGGTGAAAGGAAGTTGATATGCTCCCGAATTCCAGAAACTTACAACAAATGTTATTTCTCGCACAACATTTGGCAGAAATTATGCAAAGGGAAAGCACATCTTCAATCTGCAATCCTAGCATATGCTTATTACAATCGATTTACTGTCTACCTTTTATATTCCATCCTGCAAGTGAGAAATTCAAGTTTTAATGGAATCACATTCTTTCATTCTCAATAGAATAAAATAAAAGATACTTGGATATGATATTTTCAGTTCATAGTGGTGTGAAAGATTTTGAATACTTGTTTTTCCTAGGAATATGGGATTTACTGCTACATTTATATATCATTTGTTTTCAATATCAACTCCCTATAAGAACTTTACAATGTTTTTTTTTGGCAATGTTCTTCTTTCATTTTGGTTATTTATTAGCGTGAGTTTTACTTTTGAAGATATGATGTGTTGCATTGGGTAGTATAACCTTTTCTGAATATTGTTCTTGGAATTGTAATAGTAATGTTCTTTGTCTTCAACATAGGTGTACCATGATTAAGAAAATTTTCTAATATCTAGCATTGTCTTCTATAACTCGTGAGAGTGATCTCCTTAACATATTTGTTCCTACGAGAAAGAACATGTGACTTTGGAAGTTAGACAAAGAGATCAAAAGAGCTTGAAGGCAGGGAAAGGAGTGTTATCATAGAAAACCCAAGAAGTGATGGTAATGATCTGCTAGGTCTAATGATGCCTACTAAAACGTTGTAGGTGGGGGGAAATTTGTAGGATGTAAGCATGATGAAAGAGGAAATAATTGCAGAATGCAGGGGCTACTTACTTTGCAGGACATGAAACTACATCAATGTTGTTGACATGGACCATAATATTATTGGGAATGAATCAATATTGGCAAGAATAAGGACTCAAAGAGGTGTTGGAAGTATTTGGAAAAGATGTTTATCTAGATGTAGATAGCTTGAATAACCTTAAGATTGTAATGGTTGCTTCTGAAAAACCTTTTATCTCTTAGTAAATTTCAAAAGAACATTACTATTTTATTATGGGTTAAATTGGTTAAATTATGACATGGAAATGTAGAATCTCTAGATGGGTGAAAAGCAAAAAAAAATAGAGATTTCGATTTAATATTTTAACATAATTTCTTCACAGAGTGGTAAGTAAATCGTAGAGGTATAAATGTAAATCATAGAGGTATACATGGCCTTGACATTATATTTTATAGATATTTTTAATCTCCTTTTGAAGCATAAATGATGTTTGTTTGCACGTGGGAATGATTCCAAATGAGGCCTTGAGACTTTATCCACCAATAGTGGGTCTGTTATGTGAAGTGGTAAATTCAGTGAAGCTTGGAAGGATTTCACTTCCCACAGGCACCCAACTTACTCCAATTCTTGCAATGCATCATGATCCAACTTTACGGGGAAATGATGCAAATGAGTTTAACTTGAGGCGATTTAATGAAGGACTCGCCAAGGCTTCCAAGCATCCCTTCACATTTCTACCCTTTGGATATGGTCCAATAATTTGTGTGGGTCTGAACTTTGCACTCATGGAAGAAAAAGTTGTATTGGCTATGATTCTGCAATGTTTTTTTTTTTTCACTTCCCCATCTTATGCCCCTACACTACCCATATATTCACCTTGCAAGCGCTACATGGAGCCTATGCGATCCTTGAGATTTTGAATATTTAATAAGCCTTTCAGCCACAGAGATGAATAAAATGACATTTCTTAAATAAATTTCATGTATTTTTTATGTATTCTAATAAATTGTTGTTCAAGGTAATGTATAGAGACATTATGTTGAACAAAGGTCACAGTAGTTGCGGAAATCCATGCAGAGAGAGGGAATCAATTCTTCTTGCATAGGTTGGTAGGAAATAAAGGTTTTAATATCTAAATGTTGTGATAGTTTGTAAACAAGATTATGTAGACAAAATTTTTTTAAGGGTATATGGGGATATCAATGAATATGGGAGAGGAATCCAAGCGGAAATCAAAAAATCTAGCAGTTATAACAAATTTAAAATATATCAAGACACATATCGAAAGTGTAAACAACTTAATCTATAAGTATAAGAGACTTGAGAGGAAATTCATGCTAGTTGGGTGCAAATCAAGGATAGAAGTTGCAATGGAACTTCAAATTTCACACATAAAATAGAAAGAAGACTTAGAATTGTAAGATGGTAATGGATGGGAAACATTTTTTGGGACCTTTTTTGGTATGGATTGCTCCTTAATACACCATTTTCTTTGTTACCCAAATTGGAAGAAATCCTCTGTAGGGACAAGTTTATGGTCCTGCAGTTATGATCTGATCATATTGAGAGCCATAACTGTCCACTTATATTCAAAATGTTTATTTCTGAATGAAGTAATGGGAAGATGAGTCATTCTGGTTGAGTGGAAATTAAAGGATAGAATGTGTGATGGAACTTCAAAGTCACACACAAGATAGAAAGAACTTAGAATTGTAATTTGGTAATGGAGGGGAAAATTTGACTGGTACCTTTTTGGTATGGTTTTCTCCTGAATACACCATTTTGTTTGTTACCTAAATTGGAAGAAATCATTTGTAGGGACAAGTTGATGGTCTTGTAGTTATGAAATCATTAGATTGAGAGCCATAGTTGACTAGTTACACTCAAAATGTCTCTTTCTAAATAAAGTAAATCCCATGCTCAAAACATTACCTCTAAACAATGTAAATTTCTTCTGGTTCCAACTAATATTTATAGATGTGATGCAATTTACATTTTCTAGATATCATTGATTTCTCATTCATTTGATACTAATAATTGGCAAAAACTTTGATGAAATCCATAAACCTCGTTCGTAGCAAGTTTGGGAAGAGGATCTCGAATGAGACTTGTTAAAGCATATTTAACATAAAAAAATTCTAAAAATGAGAAGCTAAGTAAGATGGAATCATTCCACTACTTCATAAATATGTTTTCAATAGTTTTTTGTTTTGCGATAATTCATGCTTATTAGAAATCAAAATTTTCATATTGGTTGTTTGTGGGTGGGAATGATTCCAAATGAGGCCTTCATACTTTATCCACCAACAATGGGTCTGTTACATCAAGTGGTAAATTTAGTGAAGCTTGGAAGGATTTCAATTCCCACAGGCACCCAACTTACTCCATTTTTTGCAACACATCATGATCCAACTTTATGGGGAAATGGTGAAAATGAGTTTAGCTCAGGGTGATTTACTAGTGGACTCGTCAGGGCTTCTAGGCATCGCTTCGCATTTCTGCCTCTTGGATATGGTCCAAGAATTTGTGTGGGTCAGAACTTTTCACTCATTGAATCAAAAGTGGTGTTGGCTATGGCTCTCCAACGATTTTATTTTATCACTTCCCTATATTATGCACATGCACCTTACCATATACTCACCTTGAAACTACTACATGGAGCCCAGTTCATCCTCAAGAGTTTGAATTTTTAATAGGCTTAGAGTTACTTGAAGAAGTATCTAATCATGGACTATCAAGTAAGAGGAGTAGCTGAACTATTTTACTTTTTAGATTTACACATGATTAAAATAAATCAAATTATGGAGAAAAACACTGAATGTATGACTAAAAATAGCATTTAAAAAGAAAAGAAGTTAAACAATCCCTATCAAGGTTGATGAGAAAGGTCAACTAGTAATGAAAGTCACTTTAAACTACAATATCCTCTCTATTATTATTATTATTAGAGCCTCTTTGTTGTTGTTATTATTTTTAGAGGAGATCAATGGAAACTATTTAAGAACACAACAATGGAAGAAGATTACTATTCCTCACCTAGTGGCTTTGTTGGAGATGGATCAGTTGATTTCCAAGGACACTATGTTAGGAGAAATCATACTGAATGATGGAAAGCATCATTCTTCATAATTAGTATGAATTCATTTGAATTCTATTCTATGCTACATTAAAATGTATTTTAGAAGCTGGTATGTTTGTTCCAAATGTTTTATCATCAAAATTACAATTATATTCTCTTACACATTCCATTAGGCAATCCGGCAATATAATTTCAAGATTTTCTGTTGTTTAAAATAGATTTTTGAATGCATAAATGGATTCAATATCCTCAAAAACCCATTGGGCACTTGAATTATGTAGATAAACAATTTAAACTCAATTTTTAAAAATCTTTGTTGGATTTTGATTAAAATTAATGAGATAAATATCATGAAAAAGGTTATTTCATCTATAAGTTAGATTATGCCCATTCCATTATATTCTAGTAGTTGTTGTCTGGTACATATGTTTTACCATCATCTTCTTCACGGGATTGGAGATAGCAGAAAGGTTAGCATATGTAGGCATTATTTAAAATTTGGTGACTGACCTCATATATTTTATGTATGAGAGCACCACTATTGGTGAAAAGAATGTTAATGTCTGGTCTAATGTGGTCCCCATGCTTCCTTTCCTTGGAGCTTTTGTATCATATTCATATTTGGGTCGATATTGGACCATTTCATTGTCTTCTGTCATTTATTTTATGGTTAGTATTTTCTTTTTTTTTTTAAATTGTTTCTATAAACATATCTCGAGACGTAACTAGTTGGTCACAACAATATAGGATATGCACCTAATCTCATTTCTTTGAAACATATCCTAAACAACTAAGGTAGGTTGCAACTAAAGGTTGGCTCATTTTTTTGTATTTTTGTTCTCATACTTTTTTTTCATGTGCTTAAAGTAACATACACTGAGGGGTTTGATTGGCATTTCTTCTACCTATGTGATAGGTTTGAGAGGTAATTATTTATCTTAAATAATCTACATTTGCACCAAATTCATTCCTTTGAAACCGACATTAGATAGCTAGGCATATAGTAGCTAAACGCATGTAAGTATTTGTTTTCACTTTTTTTCTTTTAAAAAATGTTTAAGAAATGAGGATTTTGAGTGGGATTCCTTATATTTAGATGTTAGGTCTAAGAGATAAGCTCAAAACAACCCAGAATTTGTATTCAATATCAATGTCCTATCCTTATAAATTCATGCTATATAGCCAAGGCAGAGCGCAGTTAAATGGAACTGATGGATAGGTTAACAATTAGTGAACCACACCAATTAGGTGTAAAATAAATGGTGACAAAGTTTATGTTAAGGCACTTCCTATGTAAAATTCTTCAGTTCAAAATCTTATAGATGAGCAGGACACCCAAATTATCCGACCTACCCCCTAAAGAACAATTAGTAAACCTCACACAGTTAGCATGAAGGTTTATATGATTGCCCCAGGATTAAGTCAATCAAGACCATCCCACTAAAGCCAACATGTATGTTCCTTCTATGAATCAATCTTGAAGGAAAAATCCTTTGTCAAGGGCTGGCGGGTGCCCCGACCCGTCGTGCATGTTTGGGGGGGACCCGCCGGCCGATTAAAATATTCATTTTGATATTTCAGGTATTAAACTTTGGTTAAGGGGTTTTTGTGGGTTTTGGATATGCGGGTTAGACTGTTAGGCTTAGAAAAGCATATGAACGTTAGGTTTGAGAGGGGGAAAGGGGTTTCTCATGGGTATTTTTCGAAAAATGGGGTATATATGAGGGTTAAGGGTGGGCTATTAGTCTAATCAGGGGTTGGAGTAATTCCCAAAACAGGGTTGACTATAGTCCCTGGTGGACTAATGTCTCCCATAGAAGTATTATTTAGCTATAATGCTAAAGGGGGGGGATATTTATACATTGCTTGGGGTTTTGTACACCATGGTGTTATAATAATAGGGAAAGGGGAACACAGGGGATTTAGTGTAGATAGAGATAGTAGTCAGTGTTTGGAGGGGAATGTAAAATGGGAAGTGATAGTTAACAAGCTTTTTATGAATCAAACTTAGTTAGGGAGTAGATCAAAATGAAAAGAATTTTTACACAAGAAATGTGGCTTCTTTTCAAAGAAAGAAGTCACTTCTGACATGAATTTGTTACAAATGAGGAGTATAAGGAGGACTGATCAGGCAGATCCTGCAGTTCTCATGGGGAGGTTAGTAAAAGGCTTTGAAGGGGATGGGGGAAGTCAGTGATAGTTTAGTAGTTTGCCAAATGGGCCATTGGTCTTGCCTTTCTCCTGCTGGTGACATCATTGTGATTTTTCCAAGTAATATGCTTAGATCTTGCTTTCTGCAACCTTCAACTGCCTACCCTGCCTAATATGCCTAACATTTTTTCTTCCTTTGTATGGGTGCACTTAACCTGGCAAACCCTAATAATTCTCTTTTCCTTTTGTTGCCCTCCTATCTAAGTCTACCCTTATGACTTCCAAGGGCCCAGATTAAGCAGTTGGGCCCATTTCTTTCTCTATCCACCTAGTCATCTGTCAAGCTTTAACTGTTTGAACAGGTACTTCCTCTCTAGTCTACAACATGCAATTCAAAACATGGTGAGGCCCAGCTTGAGCTGTTGGACCACCCATCAAGGTAGTAGTGGCACTTTGGACTAGCCACTTTCATGATCTTTGTTTGGGGTTCATTTCTTTTTATTTTTTCTTTGACCAATTCATTTTCTTGCCCTTTGATTTTTCTTTTAAGCCATACCCTCTTTACATTTTTTAACTGTCTGCTTCCTTCACAAAAATGGAACCTTGGCAGCATGGAAGGTGCACATTTTTGGCCCTTCCATTGTCAATCATGAGAGATGAAAACCTATTGGTATAGGAGGCTAACAGAGCCCATAAAACCAAGGGTGCAGAGTAATAGCATGAAGAGAAAGGCCCCTGACAGTATGCTAAAGGACTTAGCACCTAAGTGCTATACTAATGGTCATAGGTAGCAGTGATATGGTGAAGATGCAATAAGGAGCTAAGTAAAAGGGGTTAAAGGCCAATTGGAAAATTGTAATATCGTAACATCTTCTTGATAGAGTTACGAGATGCTTGGGCTCCAATATTTCATTGTGGTGTAAAATATTTGATATATCAGTACAAAGGAGTATTGAAGGTTGGATGAGTCGGTAGCTGAAGAGTAAATGAGCACAAAGGATTTGATCGCTGGAATAAATGAAAATTGTCAGAAAAACTCTGAGACAAGGCAATAAGGATAATGGCCCACAGAGAAGCCATGTTGAAGTATTGTGAAACCATGAATAAGCATGGAGAGCCTTAGTGACAAGAGAGTTTTTCACAAAGAGGATTATGCCTAGTGGAGTGTGCAGGTGGACTGAGAATTAATTCTCACTATGGAGAAAATAGTCAAGTGAACATTCTCTTGTTTAATGCAGTAGCAGAGACCAAGTAAGACGCAAGAGCAGAATGAAGAGCCATACTGAGGTACACTCATGGAGTGGTAATATAGGACATGAGTGGTAGCATCAATTAGGGCCAGAAGAGGAAAAAAACAAATGAGCTTAGATGGGAAAAGTTGGGGAAAGAAGAATAGTTGCAAAAGTGAGCTAAGTGGAAAAGCTCTATGAGAGTGTGCACTACTATTAAGGCTGAGAGTGCCTATGCAGAATTAAGAGACCCTAAGAGTTTCATTGTGTGTAAGGCCGAAAGTTGCCAGTGATCTATGATAAAGGTGGTAGTTTCCTGTCTTGTGTGAGCAAGGCCAAGAGGTAAGCCTGCATTGTGTGAGAAAGGCTGAAGTTTCCTGTGCGCTATGAGTAAAGGCAAAAGTTTCTTATGCTGCGAGAAAGGCCAATTGTGTGCTGTGGAGAGAAAGAGGCCAAGAGTTGAGGGAGTGCTGATGAAGAGCAAAGAACAAAGCTTCATGGACTATGATGAGCGAATTTTGTTGAGAAGATCAATGGACTGCTCTTGAGTGTGCAGAGTGAGCAGAGAACAAAGTTGTTATTGGGCAGAGTGGTTGCCAAATTACAGAGAATATTCTGTTCTTATTTGAGTGTCAGTTGGTGCCTGTATATAGGAAGCTTTTTGCTTCCACTCTCTAGTGGGTTCTTGAGAAGGCTTGGGGATTGGTGCCTCCTGCAAGTTGGTGCTTGCATAAATCCAAGGAGTTGCAAGTTGGTGCTTGCAACAAATCCATGAACTTGGTGCTTCACATGGTGCTCTCGTAAGCTAGACTGGTGTCTACAAAAAGAGAGAGTCGGTGCTTCCTGCTAGTCAGTGCTATCAAACAATCAAAGGGAGTTGGTGCCTCCTATGAGTGGGTTCTCACAAAACAGATTGATGTAATAGGGTAGGTGCTCTTATTTTACATCAATAACAACAACAAGCTTGGTGGTTTTTTCCCGAAAGGGTTTCCACGGGAAAAACCTTATGTCTCATGTGTATGATACTCATGGTGTGTATGCTTGTATGTTGGTTTCATGTTGCTACCATATTACATATTGCTATTGATTATATGGATGGGTTCCAAGCTTCAATAAGAAAAGTAAATAGGCATAAAAGTTTAAAATTATCCTTAATATTGATTCATCTCCCCTCTCAATATTATCATTGTTTCCAACATTCTTAGTTATGTCAAGTATGTGTTGAACCCTTTTTCCAAAAAATGGTTCCTCCTTTGTAAGTAAATAAGATTTTTGCTTCTATTTTTCCTTTATTTCTTGTTTGATTCTTTTATGATCTTTTATGATGGGAGAAAGTAGGAAATTTTCCTTAAATTTGTAGGTGTTTTTATACAATGTTTGTAACATTGATGGGAAAGGTGATTGTAGTTGATACTACCCTAGAAAGTTCTTGGCATTAAACTTTAACTCTAATTCGAGAACATGCAATCCAACACTACTCATAATGCAATGACACAAATTAATAAAACCATAAAGAGTAAGTGATGATGAGGAGCATTTTGAACCTATAACAAGGAACACATCCAACCATCAATACATCTAGTGAAATAATTGTTGTCTTATCAACCAACATTCTAAATGAAACTACAAAAAAGAGGAAATGTTAAATAAAACAACAATTCAAAATATAAGAATCATGTAAAAAACCTAAACTAGAGTGCAAAATCAATGTTCTTTTGTTTGTTGTTATCCTAGTTGTAGATGACATTTTCATATTGAATTTGCAACCGATTATAGCAAGCTAAATGAGAGTGGCACTGATCCGAATTGGATCCATGAAGAAAAATCAGAGAACCATGACTGTATCAGGACGGGACAGGCTTCAAAGAATTAAGAGCAATGATCAAAACACCTCTAAACAGTGGCAGTTCACAGCCAACGTGGAATGATGAGGACCTCCATCAAAGCGCGCTGATCGAGGCCCATGGAGACCGCGTAGGAGGTGAAACTAGCCCTTGTGAAGCCCGGATCGGGAGGAAGTTTTTGATGCGTGATTAGTACATCAAAAACCCCTTGAGAAGGAGAGGCCCCAAGTGTTCAGTCACATGGGAGGTGGGAAAACCGTGGGGAAAAAAGGGCTAAAGGCTAAGGCGAGACACGCGCTCCAAAACCGACGGTATTTATCGGGGGCACCCTCGTGTGGTAAGCAGTTTTAGCAAAAATAGAGCGATTCCACTCAGCGGCTGATGTGTGACAAGTGGAGGAGAGAGAAAACCACCACTCATTGTGTGCTAACGATCGAGCAAGTCAACCACACGAAATGTGTGAATGGCGTCGGATCTAGAGGCTCCATATCTAACGACTGAGATCGCGCCTAATGGGAAAACTAGAATCGACAAGGGATTAAGCCACAATCTATAAGAATTTGACGTCTGATTTGACGGCCAAGGTGTTCGATGACTCATTCCACGACGTAATGGAAGAAAACCAAACCGACAAAGCAAGTTGGCACAGTTGCAGGAGGACAAGTGGCCACTCCGTGTGAGTCGATGATGACGCTGAAACAGGGAGCTCCAAGCGAAGCTGTAGCAGGCGATATAACGGGAAGTGGAAGGGGAATCGAACAATCATGGGATCGAATGGCTTTAAAGCCATGAACAGATGAAGCAGAAGACATGGAACACCGAGAGGGAGACAGAGAGGAAAACAAAGAAGACAGAGAAAACGAAGAAAGACAGTGAAGCAAAAGAAGCAGAAAGAAGACAGAGGGTCGAGCTGAACAAAGGAAGCACCAAGCAGCAGAGAGCTTGAGAGATTCAAGACATCCCTAAGAGGATCTGTCAGGACTGAGCACCACACTCGGCTATTTCCATCAAAGACCAGAGAGGTCAATCATTTGGTGAGGAAAAGATTCTGTGCACTCTAGTGGCTTGGGGGATCCAAGAGTCACCCTGCCAAGCAAATTTTGTTTCAGAAGACTCATATTGAGCTCCTTCTTTGTAATTCTCTGCTTTAAGACACAATAAAAGAAGGCCACCACTGAGAGTTGGACTAGAGATGTAGCCCTGGAGGATAGGGTGAAATCCTTATTAAATTCTGTGTTTTTATATTTTCTTACTGTATTCTCTGTTGTTTTCCATTTCAAGTGTCTGTATATTCGCAATCTGATCGATCTGTTGCCTAAATAACATAGACACACACCAATGCATGTGTTTGTAATACCTTCATTTAATAAATCTTTAACTACGATCACTCATAGCGTGATTTCTAGATCAAGTGGTATCAGAGCTCTAGGTTGTAAGGTTAGACAAGCTTGTGTTGGTTTAGCTACGAATGCTCACTAGATCAAAGCTCAAATTAGGAGAAAAGAAAGCAGAAGTGGAAAGCAAGGAAGGCTAACACTGCACAGAAAAGAAAAGCTTCATGCACTCACTATAACAAGGATGGGCATGATGATGAGCATTGTTGGATTCTACATCTAGAGTTAAGGCCTAAGAAAATTGAGGGCAAGAAGAAGAACACTGTTGCAGCTATTCAGAAAGATTTTGGGTTAGACTCTGGAGATGAAACAACCATTGCAGCCATAGGTATCAAAGGTAAGAATTCTGAAGCATCTACTAGCAATTTTGCTCAATCTGTTATTGATGAAGAAAATGAGAGAAAAAGACATGAGATTTTCCATATTTGAGTTGTTTCCAAATATCAAAAGATTGATACTTTGTTTGATAGTGGATCACAAGTAAACTTAATTTCTGAAGAAATTGTAAAGAAATTGGGATTAGAAACTACACCTCAAAAGGAACCATACCCATTAGGATGGTTGAATGATAAAGCACAGCTACAAGTGACTAGACAGTGCAAACTCAAGTTTTCTTTTGGGTTAGCATTTGTAGAGGAGGTTGAGTTAGACATAATTCCTTTGGATATATGTGGAATTGTTTTAGGAAGTCCTTACTTGTATGATAGAAAGGCTATTTTCTATAGAGCTGAGAACAAGTATCCACTTGTTAAACATGGAATCAAATACTTTGTAAGAGCTCATAAGCTCAAGAATAATTATACTCTCATAAACTCAGGGCAGATGGAGAGAATGATAAATTCATGCAAACAATTCTTACTGATGGTTGTAAAGGAAAAGAAACCTGATAAAACCAATGTATTTGAGGGTTGTAATGCTAAAAAACAAGCTGATATAGAAAAGGTTGTTTCAGAATATGATACCTTGTTTCAAGAACCTAAAGGTCTGCCACTCAAAAAGGAAATAGTACATGATATTATTTTGTAGCAAGATGTTCCATTGCCTAACATTGGAATGTACAGGTTGTCAGCTTTATAGAATGTTGAAATCAAGAAGCAGGTGTAGGAGTTGCTCGACAAGGGGTTCATCAGACCTAGCACATCACCTTGTGGGTCACCAATTGTTTTGGTGAGGAAGAAAGATGGCTTGTGGAGAATGTGGATTGACTACCGAGCACTGAATAAGATAACGATAAAAAGGAAGTTGTTTATTTTCCCCTTCCGCACATAGATGATCTTTTAGATCAATTGAAGGAAGTTGTTTATTTCACCAAGCTAGACTTGCACAGTGGATACCATCAGGTCAGAGTTGTAGAACAAGATGCATGGAATACTACTTTCAAAACAAAGCAGGGATTGTATGAGTGGTTGGTTATGCCTTTTGGCTTAACTAATGCTCCTGCTACTTTCATGAGATTAATGAATGATGTACTCAGACCTTTTCTTGATGAATTTGTTATTGTGTATTTGGATGACATTTTGATTTTTAGTAAAACATGGGAAGAACACTTAAAGAATGTTAAGTAGATACTAGATGTTTTGAAAGAGAAAAAATTTATGTTAAACTCTCAAAATGTGAATTTGGCAAGACATCTCTAAATTACTTGGGTCATATAGTAGGGTGTGGTGAATTGAATAGATCCCTCTAAAGTGGCAGTCATTGTAAACTGGCCTATGCCCAAGTTTGCTACAGAAGTGAGGAGCTTTTTAGGAGCAACACAATATTAGAGGAAGTTCATTTCTAACTTTTCCTCAATTTCAGCTCCCTTACATGCTTTAACAGGATTGAACAAGGTGTTTCAGTGGGGAGGCAAACATCAGAAAGCCTTCGACACCTTGAAAGAAAATATTAGTACAACACTTGTACTAGCACTGCCTGATCTGCAAAGACCATTTGAGATCCAAATAGATGCCAGTGACTATGCCATGGGAGCAGTGACGACACAACACGATAAACCCATATGTTATCATTCTGAGACTTTTAATCTTGTAGTAGTTAACTATCCTACATATGACAAAGAATTGTATGCATTAGTTCAGAGTGTGAAAAAGTGGAAACATTACTTAATGGGCAAAGAGACAGTAATACATACTGATCATCAAGCACTTAAATATCTACACTCCAAAAGTAAGTTGCAGCAATCCAGACACTATAAATGGATGGGTTTTCTACAATAGTTTCATTTAGTCATCAGATATAAAAAGGGCATACATAATAAAGTTGCAGACATGTTATCTAGACCCATTACAAATGCATGTACTATACTTAAGCATAATTTTGTGCTACATGAAAGCTACATTGAACAATATGCTCAAGACATAGACTTTAAAGATGTATGTGCAATTTTAAGTCAAGGCAAAAGGGTAGAAGAATTGGATTATCACGTAAAGGATAGACTCTTATACCATTGTGGGAAACTTTGCATTCCACAAACTGAGAGAGTAAAGATAATTAGAGAAGCACACACTTCTCTGATATCAGGTCACTTTGGGGTAAGTAAAACAGTTGCATAGCTGCAAAGATTTTGTTATTGGCCCAAAATGAATGAGACAGTTTCTAGATATGTAAGGGGGTGTAGTATCTGTGCTAAAAGCAAGCCCAACAATAGAAAACTAGGCTTGTACACTCCATTACTAGTACCTTCTCACCCTTGGGAAAGTGTTTCCATGGATTTTGTTGGAGGACGGCCTAAATCTAGGAAAGATCATGGTTATCTATATGTTGTTGTGGATAGGTTCAGCAAAATGTGTATTTTGATACCTTGTAATAAACACAATACAGTTGAACAAACTGAAAAACTGTTCTTTGAACATGTATGGGTTCATTTTGGATTACCCACCTCTATTGTATGTGATCAAGACACCCGATTTGTGGGGAAGGGACACCAAACTGAAGAAAAGCACAACTTTTCATCGACAAACTGATGGCCAGACAGAAGTAGTTAACAGCACAGTGATCCTGTTACTCAGAGGATATTGCAGCAAACGTCATAAGCTTTGGGATGAACACTTGTGTTATGTGCAGCATGCTTACAACAGAGCAAAATATTATTCTACACAGAGATCTCCTTTGAGGCCTATTTCGGTTTCACACCAAGGTCTCCTTTGGATTTTGTGTTTGGTAAAGATACCATAGTTGAGGGACACAGTGATGTGGATAGGGCAACTAGGTTCATTGAAAAAATCTAGGAGATCCACTAGGCAGTACAAGAACAGCTGGAAAAGAGCCAAGCCAAATATAAGGCTAGGCATGACAAGCATTGGATGGAGCATAGTTTTCAAGTTGGTGACCATGTCTGGCTATATATCAGCGAGGACAGGATGTAAGGTGAAGATAGAAAACAAAAGCCTATCAGGTATGGACCTTTCAAAATACTTGAGAAGATTGGTGAGAATGCTTTTTGCCTTGATCTACCAGCCTACATGCACATCTACTCTGTCGTAAATGCAGATTGCTTGAGATTGTTTGAACCCTCACTAATCGAGGATCCTGAAGAGCAAAGTCAGTTGCCTTCTATTGATGACCTGCTACTTGAATGTCTTAATGAATTGTAGGAAGACACAGTGCTGGACAAGAAGGTGAGGATGACGCACAGAGGAGATGTTGAGTACCTTAGAGTAGGGCTCAAGGGTTCAAAGCCGAGCAGCACAAACTGGATTGAGATTGGACAAGTTAGAAAACAATACCCTCACTTAGTCGATGCTTGAAAACCAACTTTTGGTGGTCCAAAAGCTTTTCAGTGGGAAGGCCGTGATCCAAATTGGATCCATGAAGAAAAATCAGAGAACCATGACTGTATCAGGTCAGGACAGGCTTCAAAGAATTAAGAGCAGCGATCAGAAACACCTCTCAATGGTGGCAATTAGCAGCCAGAGTGGAACGACGAGGACCTCAGTCAAAGTGCGCTGACTGAGGCACATGGAGACCTCGCAGGAGGTGAAACTAGCCCCTGGGAAGCCCGGATCGGGAACAGGAGGCCATTTTTGATGTGCGATTAGCACATCAAAAGCCCCTCAAGAAGGAGACACCCCAAGCACTCAGTCATATGGGAGTCAGGAAAGCCATGGTGAAAAAAGGGCTAAAGGCTAAGGCGGGACTCGTGATCCAAAAACCGGCGGTATTTATAGGGGGAACCCTCAGGTGGTAGGCAATTTTGGCAAAAACGGAGCGATTCCACTCAGCGGCTGACTCGTGGCAAGCGGAGGAGAGAGAAAATCAATGCTCATTGCATGCTAACAGTCGAGCAAGTCAACCGCATGAAATGTGCAAATGGAATTGGATCTAGAGGCTCCAAATCTAATGGCTGAGATCATGCCCGACGGGAAAGCCGGAATCGACGAGGGATTAAGCCACGATCTATAAGAATTTGACGTTCGATTTGGCTGCCAAGGTGGCTGATGACTCATTCCACGATGTAACGGAAAAAAATCGAACCGACGAAGCAAGCTGGTGTAGTTGCAGGAGGACAAGTGGCCACTCCCTGTGAGCCGATGATGACGCCGAAATAGGGAGCTCCAAGCGAAGCTGTAGCAGGCGATCCGATGGGAAGTGGAAGGGGAATCAAATAGCCATGGGATCAACTAGCTTTAAAGCCATGAATACACGAAGTAGAAGACATGGAACACTAAGAGGGAGATGGAGAGGAAGAGAAAGAAGACAGAGAAAACGAAGAAAGACAGTGAAGAAAAAGAATCAGAAAGAAGACAGAGGGCCGAGCTGACCAAAGGCAGTGTCGAGCAGCAGAGAGCTTGAGAGATTCAAGCCATCCCTGAGAGGATCTGTCAGGATTGAGCACCACACTGGGCTCTTTCCATCAAAGACCAGAGAGGTCAATCGTTTGGTGAGGAAAAGAGTCTATGCAGTCTAGTGGCTTGGGGGATCCAAGAGCCACCCTGCTAAGCAAATTATGTTTCAGGAGACTCATATTGGGCTCCTTCATTGTAATTCTCTACTTTAAGACACAATAAAAGAAGGCCACCGCTGAGAGCTGGACCAGAGATGTAGCCTTGGAGGATAGGGTGAACTCCTTATTAAATTATGTGTTCTTATATTTGCTTGCTATATTTCTCTGCTATTTTCCATTTCAAGTGTTTGTGTATTTGCAATATGATCGATCCGTTGCCTAAATAACATAGACACACACCAACACATGAGTCTGTAATACCTTCATTTAATAAATCTTTAACTATGATCACTCATAGGGTGATTTCCAGATCAGGCACTAGTATGATAACTATAACAACTTTCTAGTTATGATAATTACAACAACTTGCTTGGTGAAAATAATATGAAAGATGTAAATGACTGGACAAATGTTAGGTTGTCAGTGAATAAGAATTCAGAAAGTTTCTCTAGTAAAATAAGGAGCAGTGAGTCTAAGAATTTTTAACATGGTCACATTAGGCATCTTGAGCATGTTTACCAGGTATCTGATGCCTTATAAGGCATGATTACTATTTTGTAACCTTAAAGAAATAAAAATGGCCTCGATTGACTACGATCACACTTCAGTTAGTGACACCTTTGCAAAGAGAGATATCTCTGGAGATCTTCACCAAAAAGAAGGTACATTGAAATTAAATAATGACTCTCAAAGTAGCCATCCTACTAGTGATGAAGAGGCCATGTCCTCTCATACTACAGGAACTAATAATGTATGTAAAATCTCAGGAAAAAAATTTCTGGATTGTAAGGCTAAAATATCTTCCAGGTCCCTTGATTCATTCAAGTGCTCTAGTAGAAAATAAAATGATAAGTGACAAGACTTGTAGAGAGAGGCTTTCAAATCCAATTATTTACCTAGTAATGATTATTTCCTTGAAGGATCTTAGAATGGTTTGAAGAATTATATAAGATATGATGAAAATAATCCAAGTTCAGTGACTAATAATGGGAACTCTTCCAATTTAGAAGATGTTTTTAAGCCAAAAAAACATTAAAAGAGTGGATACAGAGACATCAAACAATAAAGTAAACTTGGAAATACTTTCTGCCTTGATTCCTGGAGAAGATAACAACATGCATCAAGTTCAAGTTCTTAGTGAAGATTCTATTGATGATAGTGTTCATTCATTCGTTGATGTTCTTGGGGAGAGATGTAGTTTGAAATCCAAGATATTAGATAATGCTTTTACTGAAACTAAAGGTGGAACAATTGGACATCAAGGTGTAGATTTAGAGATATATTCAGGGAAAGATCTTGGTTTACCTTTGCACGATATCTCATTGGGTGGTCAAAGGGATGAGGAACTAATTGTTGAAGTTTGATTGGAAAGGGTAACTCAAGAATCAAATTGGTTGTTAAAACACATGCCAGGGTTGGAAATTCAGGATTAGATGTATAACTTCCCCGAATACCCTCAATTGTGTGAGAATTATGGGTGTGATTTTTCTGAGAAGGACATGGTTAATGCAGCAATAGAAGCATTGTTAGGACCACCTCAACGAGAAAAGGAGTGTAGACGCGATGATGAAGATTTTGTTACAATTGGAATGGGGGATTATGTACAAGCTTCAGATATTCTTGAAATGTCAAATGAGTATACAAGAAAAAAAGAAAGTGAGTTGTGTGACTCCAAAAAAGAAATTAAAATTATGAGAGCCCTTGTTTTCCTGTGTTTCCTTCGGTACTGTATTTTTGTCTCTTGTGGCGCACTTGATGGTGGTAGAGATTTGTCATTGTGTTACCCAAAGGAAGTTCCATGGATATCAGTGGCATACTCTACGGTAATAGACTTATCAATCGCTGTCCTCTAGAACAATTTTTCCACCACCATAGGGGTAGCGTCCCTAGAGGATTTTAGTCTAGACCATGCAAAAAACTTCACCTTGGCCTCAAATTCTTCTAGTGCGTAGGTCTCCCCACTCTCCCATACTGACTTTTGCACCATGATTTGTAGAGTGCCTCTCATTTTGTTAGGACTCAATCCTATATGTTGTTAGTTAGTAGTGAATTTCACAATATTGGTTCCTTTGTTCAACTCATTGGCATCTTTATAAGCATTGGACCCTTGAGAATTTGGAGGTGCTCTTGCAACACAACTGTATCATTGTTAATGCTAGCAAAAGTAGGGGAAAGTTACTACAAACTACATGCCTTGCTCCAGAATGGAAAACTTTAGGAAGAGAGCATTCCTCGCCATTAAAAAATTGTTTGGTAGGATAGCCATCACCAGCTACAATATTTATACCAGGTGTAAGCTTCTTTTTGAAGGAAATCAATGATTGTTTCTTACCAGGAATCCTTGGATCATAAGGTGTACTCCCATTTTTTTATGTATTCATGTAATTCAATCCCTCTTTTCCTTGCATGAGTAGGGTGTTGTTCAACCCTGGTACTTTAGCTCCGTTAAAAGAGTAAACATCTTGGTAGCCAACAAAGGCTTTATCCATCTCAACAACAACAAACCAGTTTGTGAACTCAGAGCCCCCCCCGAGTTGAAAAGAGTAATTAGTGCACTCCATTCCTTTGAATAGTTAGAATAGACATTCCAGTTAACGCTCACACCATAGTAATCACCACAGGGTAGTGGTTCTGGTATAGGAAAATGTTTCTTCCTAGCCCATGAAATTTCTTTTGTAGCCCAGTTATGGAAATGAACAAGCAGAGCCGAAGAAGGAAGGAGCATAGCCGGTTCCTTTGGACTGCAAGATGGCTTTATTGAAGATGGACAACCACAGGTTTGACAAGGGATGACATACTCATTATAATAAGCAGAGAAGGAAACACAACAATGAGGTTTAACAATCTTAGTGGAGATGTTGCAGACTATCTATCAGCTAGCAATGTCAGATAAAGTCCTCTGCGCGTCCGACTAGGATTTGGAAATTCGTTCGGGTTTAATCTCCTTGGCTTCCCGCATTGATAATCAGGATTAAGTATACCATTTATCTTCCAATTCAGAGGATGAAATAGTGTTGTCCAATTCGAATTTGGAGGGAGTTTGTAGACCTGAATTTGGAAAAGAGATTCAGACATTCTTGGATCAAAGATGGGTGGAAAAATAGTGCCATTTTTGCAACAATATTTTATTTTTCCGAAAACTGTATTATTAGGCATGTATTAACTAAGGACCACAACTGTTGGGACCTTCTCACAACTCATCACTATTGAGAAATCCATGTCTTGGTAGAAAGCACCTGCAGCTCCATTGATGCAGTCACTCTTACTTTGTGCTAGTGTCTATAGACCCTTCATGGCTTGAATAAATTCTCCCCTCTGCCATTCCCAGGACAATTTTTAGTAGTCCAAAAAGCCAATAGGATTCCCATTAGAAATTGTTACCTGTGCCCAATATTTTCTTTCAAAGGTCTGTGTGACATCGTAACAAATGTTGAGATCTCCTTCGTGGTGAGGAAGAAATTTTATTTGAATGACAACAATGTCCAACTTAGGATCATTTTTGTAGAAAACCTCCATAAAGCCCTTTGTAACAGAAGGCTTGGTGCATTTGTATCCTTGATTAGCAAGGTTGATGTTGTTAGGCATGGGAATACTCTTTTCTCTATCTCCAAATTTTGTGCCTTTCATCACAATCTGGACCACTATCTGGTTTATGTCCTTAGCAGTTTCAATGGCAGTCTTGAGATCTATTTGGGGGAAACATGGCAAAATAGTGTTGATGTCCCCTTTAGCAGGAAAAGACAACCCACCTTCCATCACTAAATTTCTTAGAGATACAAGAATTTTGGAAATATTGTCTTTGATGGAAAAGGAGAAGCACAAAGAACAACAAGAAAAGGCGCAACACAAAGAACAACAAGCAAAGGAGCAACAAAGTAGCAATGATGCAAAGAGAAACAACAAGGCAAGGAGTAGAAGCAATGCAAGGAGTAGCAAGCAGCAAAATAGTAGCAAGGCAAGGAGCAACAACAATACAAGGAGCAACAAGCAACAAAAGAAGGCAAAGGAGTAGAAGAAGGAGGAGGAGTTGTGATACATTAAAATGCTTTGATAATGTTGGAGAAATTACTATATTGAATAATTTGTGATGTGAAATTGTTTATTAAGCTTAATTGTTGTGATGCAAAGGCAAGAATCCAATCCAAAGGAAAGTATGTCGGAAATATTGATGTGATGCATTAATGATAAATATTTTCATTTAATGTTTCCATTGGTTGATACATTTAATCATTACATGTGGCAAAAATTAATAGTGGATGGATTATATATTTTTGTGTTCTAATATTCAAGATATGAAGAGTTTGGAAATGAATGAGTGGAAGGCAAAGAGACAAGCCTATTCACTTCATATTTCTATGTGGCTTGCAAACAACCATACAACTATTTTTATAAAAGATGTGATTTTGGAAGGTATTCAGAAGTTAGAGAATGGGATAATGTGAGAGAGTTGATAGAACTATTATGCATTAGTTACCTAGCACATATGGAGCTTATGTGATGCAAATTTGAAAGAAAGAATAGGTAGAAATGAAGAGGTAGACATGCATAATTTATGACCAGGTAAACCAACACATTATTTTTCTTGTTTGCATCAGGGGATGGTAGTCTTCTTTCAAGTTGTGCCTTGATAAATATCCATTTGGAGCTGGTTGAGGTAGGAGCCTCCTATGGGTTGTAGCCTATAGAAAACATATGGGAGTTGGAGCTTCCTTGCATGTTGCATCTTGCAGAAAATTGAGGTACCAACCTCCTATAGGTTGGAGCCTACAGAAAATCAAATGTAATAAGGAGTAGGAGCTTGCCTTTGCATCACAACAATAATAAAATCATTGTTTTCTCCCTTTATGGGTTTTGACACATATTTGGTGTCAATATGTGTCATTATTATTTGCTGATATGATGTTTTGGTTTTCTTATTAATTGTTGTTCACATATTCAATTTGTTGGTCATCATTTGTTAAGTTGCTCATGTAATGGTTCCATTAATGAGATTAATGAATATAATTTTAATTTCCATGAATAGACTAAACTGATTAATCCCCCCCTCTCAGATTAGTCAATTTTTTATCAATTGGTATCAGAGCTAGTTCCTTCGGTATAAGCTTAACAACTTGAAGGTAGAATTGGTTTAGTCATGGACTATCAAAGTGTACCTGTGTTGAGTGCAACAAACTTTCACGAGTGGAGATATAAGGTGAAATATGAACTGATATCTTACGGACCTAGTGTATGGAAACTAGTATGTGATGGTTACTGCAAAGACTCTCCCTCTTTGTAAGAACAACAGTGGAATGCTAAGGAAAAATGTGTCATGTATAACAATCTTCATAATAAGGATCTTGATACAATAATAGATCTAACTTCTGCAAAATAAATCTGGGATAGATTGCACTCATGCATGAAGAGGCTAGCAGCAATAATGTAGAGAAAGGAAAGAGAAAGAGGAAGGAGAAAAAACCATGTCAACAGGAAAGTGAAACCTCTACCTGTGTGAAAGTGCCTAACTCACATGAAGAAAAATCAGATGAAAATCAAGCTAGGCTTGACTTATCATTTTCTAGTATAGAAAGATTGAAGAATGGAAACAAATATCTGAAGAAACTGGTGTAGATATGTGATGAGAAAGAACACGAGTACAAGGAGGAAATTGTCAGCCTAAAGACACAACTTGAAGAAGCAAGGAGACTAGAAGAGGTGATGAGAAGTAAATTCAAGGAGAGAGACCTACAATGTAAAAGATTAGAAGCTTAGGTTGATTCAACTAGAAGTAAGTTAGAAGAAAAGAATAGGTTGTGTAAGCATCTAGAAGAGGACCTTGCCTCCATGAAGAACTCAGCAAAGGAAACCATTAAACATGATAATGAAGCAACTATAAAAGGACCTACAAAAGAAGAGTCTAACAACAAAAAGATTTGTAAAGAAAACAAAAACAAGCAACAATATCAAAAGCCAATCAATGAGTTGAACAAGTTCGGAATATCTGAAAGAAGATGCTTTGTTCCTCGGGAAACCATCACATGCTTTTCTTGCCATGAACATGGACATGTGGCAGCAGATTATAACAACAAGAACATCAAGACTATTCAACAAGACATGCAACAAAAAGAAGGTATTATCCAACAAGCAAACAAAGGAGAACACCAACAACAAGGTACATAAACTCTTTCTATGGTTATTGTTATATGTGTCATGAATTTGGACATAAAGTGGTTGAATGCAAAGTGTATATGAAGAAAAACATAAATGCAAAAATAAACACATTATTTTCTCTATTTTTTGGCCACACAAGATGTTTTGTGTGTAATAAACTTGGCCACAAAGCCAAGGATTGTAAGCTTCCATATATTCTAAATAACACTAGACAAAAGATGGAAGCAAATTCAAGAAGAGAGAACTATGAAAGAAATGCAAACAAAAGAAAACAACCTACGAAAGTGTGGAAGAGGAAGAGAAAGGAACAACTTGTTACTTCAATGACATAATGAACTCATCATGGCATCAAGGGGAGCTACTCTAAGTAGCAAGACAACTATCCAATCAATATTAGAAGAGCAATAGCATCCCAGGGGGAGAGAAACCCATAAAGTGTGAGAAGATAATGGGCATTGTGAGATCATAGCTGGCATGGATATCTTTAAGAAAACGAATACATATAAACGTAGAGGAAACAATGAAATAAATCAAAGTGAGAAAGCCATAGGAGTGGAAATATCATGGGGATAAAACTAATCCTATTGAGGAAGATTTCAAAGAATGCAGTGATGACCATGAAGCAATCGAGCTAGATGGGATGGAAAAGATGGCTCATCATAAAAAATCATAGAGGAAAATCCATGGCCCAAAAATAAAAACAAGAAGAGCCTACCGAAAGCAAGGGGCACCTGAGAATGAGGGTCATAAGAAGGCCAACATAGATAACACATCCAATGAGAAGCAGAGGAAATTGGGGTCTGATACTAATGTGAAGGAAACTACACTTACTCAAGATCACAGAGAAAGGTATGAGTCTGTAAACCTTGAAAAATATATGGAGACCAAGAGAGCGTTGACATTGAGTATCCTCCATAATAAAAACTAAATGTGAAAGGTGTGTAAAAGAAAGTCACCAGAAGGCTATGTCTTCACGTAGAACTTCTATAAGAAGAGATATTAAGAAGTCTTCAATGAGAGGAAGTAATTCTACAATCAATGGGGCTGACTAAAAGGTTGTAGCAGAGAAAGAGTGCAAGGGCCTTGTTCATGAAGATAAGAAAATTGCTCACGTAGATAAAATTGGAGCACTATAAGTCATTCTCAAGGAAGAGAATGCATCTATTGTGGATACAAAAGTTGTAGAAATTTCAAGAGAAACGGTCATAATCCAAACACTCCCAAGTCATTGTGATGAATATGAAAATATGCCTAAAAAAACTGTTCAGGATACTACTTCTGTGAAAGTTTGCCACCATATGGATGAGAGAACAAATATAGAGGATGAAGGGGAAATAGATGCAACTACCACTGAGAAATTGGTTTCAGTACCCATGAATGAAGAGACAACTTTCAAGGAAGATGCAGTTGAAATAGAAGAAACTAAAATTCATGTCCAAGAGAGGTAAACAATATGATATAAGATATCTGCTTCTATAGTTGGAGATGCATGACATAGATTTAAACATGTTATGAAAATCACATATAATTATCACCCATAACAATTCATGGTTCAAGCAGAACGATTGAGTTGAATTTTTGGGAAAGAAAGAGTCGAGATTACAAATATTGTGCTAATCATGATGGAGCTGCCACACTGTTCCGACAGCCTTACCGAGACAATGAGATAAAAAGCAAGCATTAAAATGAAGATGAATAAAGAAAAAAAACCTATTCCGAGGATTAATTATTCAAAAAATATATATTCCCAGTCATAGTATGAAGCATAAACTACAGTTTCTTACTGTATGTCAGATGCGCAAAGTTTAAATATCAAATATCATGAAACTGAATTCTATACATTATTGGAATCCTAACAATAAAGGTTGTTCTGAGGTCGGGCACATTATTATGAAGAGCTTGGTTAATTAGGTGTAACCATATGACAGATGTGTTAGAGGTATGATAATGAAATGAAAGTTGAATGATAGTGAAAATCTGAGTGTGCAGTGATAGAATTACAGTTCGGACATGTGGTAGATTATGCCAAGGTAATGGATGAGAGGATTGTGTGGAGATGGGCATTAAATGAAAATTGAAAAGTTGAACATTATTCTACCCACCAAATCTGAAACCTTATGGCAATTTCATGGTATGCGTTATGTAACTTTCACTATCTTCATCATGCAAGAACATATGATAGTAGATGTCAGACCAGGGAAATGGTCGTTGAAGAAACATCCATGAATTGGTAATAATTGATACACCTACGCTGCAATGACATGAATTGGTATGCCCGATACTCCATGGCCCGGCTTAAAAATGAGCTTTTTGATGTCAGGATGTTCATAAAAGTGGTGATCCCATGAGTCATTCTTTCATAAGGCCCTGACATCAGGATTTGGAGCAAGCAAACTATGTGAGATGATATGTGAAAGAATGCTCGATTGCATTCTAGCTGAAGTTGAAAGAATTCATGCAAAAGTTTAAATCTGTGTTGGCCCAGAAAGTAGAGAACGCATTCCCTCCACCAAGCTGATAACATCCATGTTTTGTTACCGTTGTGAAGAATTTCTGCAGGAATTCGTGGAAGCCCTGCAAATGCTAGGATTGGTAGCTGCAAAATCATTTAATACATTCATGCAACAATTGAATGTTGAAGTACTACGTAAGGCACACTATGTGAGGCAGGAATAGAAGGCGAAAGAAGAGGAGGGTTGGCCATGGGAAGCAGGATGAAACAATCGGGATTATTTAATGTTTTGGTAGTATTGGCTATTTACAGTTGGAATTTAGAAGTGGTTGAATGCGAGGCATTCAGACATGATCCAGGGCACCCTTAGTGGCATCACATCACATTCCAGGATATCCAGTAAAACATTAAGCATGAGATGCGCCAAATGCTACACTCTAGAGATAAGGCTCCTTTTAAGGTTCCATTTGAGGTTAATATTGTACTAGTTGGATTCGATGGTGATGGTGGATGATGGGGAGGTTTATGAGAAGAAGCTTTCCCTCACACCATCTTGCATGTCTGGAGACTACTCTACCATTCCATATTGAACATGACCTTCAATATAACATCATTCCTGTTGGGCAGCCGAAGCTTATAGCATTTGAAAAAGCAATGAAGAATGTGATGGTGCCTACAGGTTCAACAAAGTAGAGCGAATATGGAAAAGAGCCACCATTATTTGAATTTGAAGAAATGATTGTAGAACCGTTTCCAAATATTGTACACCTATTTGTTTCACTTTGAAGATACTTCATATTCTACTGCAAAAATAAAAGAACCTATGCCAAATGAAATATTCATTCTAAACTTTGATAAGGTTCATATGGATCCTAGGAACAAATACATTGATCTTGAGGCTTTAAAGTACATGGAAATTGAAGAAATTACATTTGAACAAATGAAGTAGTAGGAAGGAAATTTCATTTACTTGTATCGCTATCATGGAGGGGGGGCATCAAAATTATTGTTGGGTTCAGGAAGATATGTTGTCATAGATCTGTCTGTTATTCCATTAACATATGGAAAGACAGAAATAGAGGAAGGTAGTGTAACTTACAGGAAAATTCGAAGGTTGTCATATATTTTTTTCCAAGAGGCCAAGGTCCTGTTAGTCCTGGTTCCACTATTGAGCTCTTCATACGATAGCTTGGAGCTCTCATTTTTACAACTATTGAGCATGTTCTAGGTCTAGATGTTAGGTTTAACACCGTTGATTTGGCCAGTTGGTTACTTGTTCCTATTATAGTGTTCCAAAACCACAATCATTACAATATTTTTGAAGTAAGCCACAATTATAGTATTGATATGGAGGCCATTGAGATGGAGGTTAAAAATATGGTTCATGCTGGAAAAGAGGTTGTTATTGTTGAGGGTCCCTGCTACCTTCATCATCATGAGACAAATATAGATGGTCACTCTCTCCATGAGACAAATACAAATGGTCATTTTCACGTCTCGACTAGAACATATCTAGGTGCTTCTATTCTCAAAGAAGAAATGGAGTGTCGAAAGGATGAGGAACTAATTGTTGAAGTTGGATTGGAGAGGGTAACTCAAGAATCAAACTAGTTGTTAAAACACGTGCCAAGGTTGGAAATTCAGGATTAGAGGTATAACTTCTCTGAAGACCCTGAATTGTCTGAGAATTATGGGTGTGATTTTTCTGAGAAGGACATAGTTAATGTAGTAATAGAAGCATTTATATGACCACCTCAACGAGAAAAAGAGTGCAGACTTGACGATGAAGATTTTATTATAATTGGAATGGGGGATTCTATACAAGGTTCAAATATTCTTGAAATGTCAAATGAGTATACAAGCAAAAAATAAAGTGAGTTGTGTGACTCCAAAAAAGAAAGTGAAATTCTGAGAGCCCTCTTTTTCTTGTGTTTCCTTCGGTACTATATTTTTCTCTCCTATGGTGCAGATGATGGTGGTAGAAATTTCTCATTGGGATCCCCAAAGGAAGTTCCATGGATATCATTGGCATACTCTACAGTAATAGACTTATCAGCAACTGCCCTCTAGAATAATGTTTCCACCACATGTAGGATTCATGTCCCTATAGGATTTCATTCTAGACCTTGAAAATAGCTTCACCTTGGCCTCAAACTGTTCTGGTGCATAGTCTCCCCACTCACCCATACTGATTTTTTCACCATGATCTGTAGAGTGCCCCTGGTTTCTTGGGACTCAATCCTATATGTTATTAGTTAGTACTGAATTTCGCAATATTGGTGCCTTTGTTCAACTCATTGGCATATCTATAAGCATTGGAGCCTTGAGAATTTGGAGGTGCTCCTGCAACACAACTATATCATTGTTGATGTTAGCAAAAGGAGAGGAAAGTTTCTAGAAACTACATGCCCTGCTCCAGAAGGGAAAAAGTGAGAAAGACAACATTCCTCGCCATTAAAAAACAATATGGTAGGATAGCCATCACCAGCTACAACGTCTATACGAGGTGTAAGCTTCTTTGTGAAGGAAATCACTGACTGCTACTTACCAGGAATCCTTGGATCATAAAATGTACTCCCATTTGTTTCTGCATTCAAGTAATTAAATCCCTCTTTTCCTGGCATGAGTAGGGTGTTGTTCAACCCCGGTACTTTAGTTCCATTAAAAGAGTAAACATCTTGGTAGGCAACAAAGGCTTTATCCATCTCAATAGAAACAAAGCAATCTGCGAACTGAGAGGCCCCCGAGTTGAAAAGAGTAATTCTTGCACTCCATCCCTTTGAATAGTTAGAATAGACATTCCATTTAACGCTCACACCATAGTAATCATAACAGGGAAAATGTTGCATCCTAGCCCATGCAATTTCTTTTACAGTCTAGTTCTGGAAAGGAACAAGCAGAGCCGAAGAAGGAAGGAGTGTAACCGATTCCTTTGGATTGCTAGGTGGCTTTATTCAAGATGGAAAGCCACAGGCACAAGTTTGACAAGGGATGACATACTCATTATAATAAGAAGAGAATAAAGCACGACAACAAGGTTTACTGATCTTAGTGGAGATGTTGCAGACTATCTCCTAGCTAGCAATGGTAGATAAAGTCCTCTGTGTCGCACTAGGATCTGGAAATTTAGTTGGGTCTACTCTCCTTGGATTCCCGCATTGATAATCAATATTAAGTATACTGTTTATCTTCCAATTCAGAAGAGGAAATAATATGGTTCTATTCAAATATGGCGGGAATTTGTAGACCTGAAATTGGAAAGAAGATTTAGACTTTCTTGGATCGATAATGGGTGGACGAATAGTGACATTTTTGCAACAATATTTTATCTTTCTGATAGCTGTATTATTAGCCATTTATTGACTAAGGTCCATAATTGTTAGGACATTCTCACAACTCATCACTGTTGAGAAATCCATGTCTTAGTAGAAAGCGCCTGCAGCTTCATTGATGCAGTCACTCTGACTTCATTATAGTGTCTCTACACCCTTCATGGCTTGAATAAATTATCCCCTCTATCATTCCCAAGACAATTTCTAGTAGTCCAAACGGCCTATAGGATTCTCATTATAAATTGTTACCTGTGCCCAATAGTTTCTTTCAAAGGCCTGTGTGACATCATAACTAATGTTGAGATCTCCTTCCTAGCAAGGAAGAAATTTTGTTTCATTGAAAACAATTAGCAACATAGGATCCTTTTTGTAGCAAACTTGGATAAAGCCCTTTGTAACAGAAGGCTTGGGTAATGTGTATCCTTCATTAGCAAGGATGATGTTGTTAGGAATGGGAATACTCTTTTCTACAACTCCAAATTTAGTGCCTTTCATCACAATCTAGACCACTATTTGGTTTATGTCCCTAGCAATTTCAATCGTAGTGTTGACATTTGTTTGTGAGAAACCTGCCAAAGCCGTGTCGTTTCCCACTTCAGGAGGAAAAGATAACCCATCTCCCATGACCACATTTCTTGTAGAGACAAGCATGTTGGAAATATTATCATTGATGGCAAAGGAGCAACAAGCAAAGGAGCGACACAAAGAACATGAAGCAAAGGAGCAATAAAGTAGCAGTAATGCCAGGAGAAACATCAAGGTAAGAGTAGCAGCAATGCTAGGAGCAACAGGAAGCAAAGTAGTAGTAATGTAAGGAGAAGCAACAAGGAAAGGAGAAACAACAATACAAGGAGCAACAAGTAACAAAAGAAGGAAAAGGAGTAGAATTTGTGATGTGAAATTGTTGATTAAGCTTAATTGTTGTGATGCAAAGGCAAGACTCCAAGGCAAAGGAAAATATGCTGCAAAAATTGTTTTGATGCATTAATGATAAATATTGTCATTTGATGTTGGCATTAGGTTGATACATTTAATCATTACATGTGGCTGAAATTAATAGTGGATGGATTATGTATTTTTGTGTTCTAATATTCAAGATATGAAGAGTTTGGAAACAGATGAGTGGAAGGCAAAGAGTCAAGCCTATTCACTTCATATTCCTATGTGGGATGCAAACAACCAGAAAACTATTTTTATAGAATATGTGATTTTGGAAGGTATTGAGAAGTTAGAGAATGGGAGAATGTGAGAGAGCTCATAGAAATATTATGCATTAGTTACTTGACACATATGGAGTTGATGCGATGCAAATTTGAGGGAAGAACAAGTAGAAATGAAGAGGGAGACATGCAAAATTTATGACCAGATAAGCCAACACATTGGTTTTCTTGTTTTCTTCAGGGGATGGTAGCTTCCTTTCAAGTTGTGGCTTGATAAATATCCAGTTAGAGCTGGTTGAGGTAGAAGCCTCCTGTATATTTTAGCCTACAAAAAACATATGGGAGTTGGACTTTCCTTGAATGTTGCAACTTGTAAAAAATTGAGGTACCAACCTCCTCTAGATTGGAGCCTACAGAAAATCAGATATAATAAGGAGTAGGAGCTCGCCTTTGCATCACAACAATAATAAAATCGTGGTTTTCTCCCTTTATGGGTTTCCACATATATATGGCGTCAATATGTGTCATTATTATGTGTTGATATGATGTTTTGGTTTGCTTATTAATTTGTTTTCACATATTCAATATGTTGGTCATCATTTGTTAAGATTCTCATGTAATGGTTCAGTTAATGAGATTAATGAATATAATTTTAGTGTCCATGAATATACTAAATTGGTTCACCCCCCCTCTCATTTTAGTCAATTCTTCGTCAAAGCACCTCCTTGTGGTGAAACCCAATGAATATCTGCCATGCTTTCAAATCCTTGGTACCATTATTGAGCACAGTTGCAGGGGATTGAAAAGTGTAGGGTTGTTGTGTTGGATCCATGAGAGGGGTAGCTCCAACAAGGGAGTTTCTCACTCTAAATCGACTAAGTGAACACCCATCCACTGGAGACTCCTATCCCATAAAATCCTCGCACAGAAACCATTGGAATATGAGAATATAATTTCCTCTACTGAAGCTACTGACACCCATCAGCAAGGAACACCCATCACTTCTTCACCAAGCTATCTCGATATGTTGATATTCTAGGGCCACATTTCAGAATATTTCAAACCGCACCCTTGCACAAAGCAACAACTTTCTCTCTTTGAGAACCTCAAAAAATCATAACGTCAATCAATAAAAAATCCCCAACTTTGCAAATACAATGGCTACAACTCAACTCAAATCACTACAACACCCACTCACAATCTCATCTCATAATCAATCAAACTACTTATAGTTCTCTCTTACATCCACATACCAAATGAAACACACATGGCCACAATACATTAGCTACAAATAATCTAAAATGAGCAACATAAATATGATCCACTTCTATAGCTATGTAAATCAATTCTCAGCCCCTACAAACACAAATAAATCAGTCATGACCAAGGAGCAATTCTCTCCTCACCTCCTCCTCCATGAAGCTCTCAAAATCTGCAATAGAAACATGCTTTGAACTCTAACATTAGCCTCTGAAATTCTTTGCATTAGGAACTCAACCTGTAGGTTGCGCACAAGCTTCAGCTTTCCAATATCTTCTTTGTCTTACTACACAAATGGAGGAGGTGCTCATCTATTTAAAAAATTCATCCATTTTCTACACTACTCACTTGATTAATGTTTTCACACCTCAAACACTTGATTCTCCAGTTGATTTAGTCAATAAATATTATATACAAAATTACAATTAATTTCCTTAAAATAAAATCACGATATAGAGGAGATGTGTGAGGAATATCGAGGAATTTTTTTTCTTTTGTTCGGTGGCATGGACAACACTGGACAATCTCGGCTCTGATCATTCGCACAATAACTGCAAGCCAGTGGTTGGGGAGTTCAAGTCACTCCCACATATTTCCATTCATGCGACTGGGGTTATTTATCTTCAATCACTCTCTCAACATTGATAGAATTTGACTGGAAAGCTCCAATCGATCCAATAGTATTCTCTCCTAGTGACTAGAGGGTTCCAATCACTCTCATGACCTTCCTTCCATGCGAATGGGGTTGGGCATGGCCTGAAACATAGGTATTTGTCTTTAGACTTGAATCAAACTTTCTCCACTAGTTGATCATCATCAATAAGTCCTCCGAAAGCCACTATAGCCTCTACAACACTCCATCAATCCACAGATCCAACTCCTTCATCAACACAAGTCAAACTAGGTTGACTTGAGTGCCATCCATCAGCTGCACTAGAACATAAGCCATCAAACTTCTCCAAAACTTGTCCAACACCTCCACTAACATCATATAAAACCACTAATATAAGGTCTACAAAAAATGGACAAACCAAGTCTGAAATCAATGCACAGAACAAGTGCCTCTGCCTCACATGTTATGAACAACTCATGCTACGAGGTTGACATCAATGCCAACCAACAACCACTGCAACCAAGAAATATAGATATTTTCCATAGAAACCATATAAACCAATGCATATCATCTCCAATGCAAGACAACCATAGAAACCAATACCATTAAGAAAACATATCATCTCCAACACAAGTATAGGTTGACATCAATGCCAACCATCAATCACTGCAACACAACATCATGCCACATCACAACATGAATGCAATATCCAACGCCATGCTACTAGGTTGACATCAATGCCAACTAAACAACTCATCACAACATCAATGCTAGTAATCTCCCCCTTTGGCATTGATTTCAACCCTAGCTAGGTCAACCAAAGCAACCTCTTGAAGAGCTGAAATCCTGATTTTCTCCCCCTTTGACATCAATGACAAAGGGAACAAATCAAGCCATCAATACTCACTGAAAGGCCAAGGAAGATATAGTTGATCCAAGTAACAACCACTCTCATTCCATAACATGAAAGTAGTAGCAAGACACATGTATACTAGCAACAAACCCAAATAATGGCTCCTCCAATATGAACATCATTTTCAACCAAATCAAATAGTAGCAACAAGCCATATCCATCAATCATAACATAGTGTGGATATCGGCAATACATCAGTGGCAGGAATACCTACCAATAGCAAGAGTCTCAACAATAACAACAAATAATATGCACCAGCAATATAAGCAACACTCAAGTCAATAGCAACATAAGAATGAACAAAAGTATACCATGAGCAATAGTACTCTCTTCATAATCATCATCAACATCATACCCATTAGCAGCCACACATCGTGAGAAGTAATAACAAAAGAAACCTCATTCACATGAATCAATCACTCTCACCCAAGGAAACAATAACAATGTCCCTAAGCAGGAGGAATATCCTCTTACCAATGCACATTGATCTCATGAAAACATAGCAACATTATACATGTAACCAACCATGATCCTACAAGTAGTAACATAGTATCCATCTGATCAAGAAGTGCATGCAAAACATGCTGCCCCTAAGCATTATTATATCAAGCAGTAGTAGCATAATAAAAGCATAGTGTAGGCAGTCATATCACGAAAAAGATGATGTGGCCATCAACACTCTCTTGTTAAAACTGCTCTTCTTGAATATGTACAAGAGGCTACAACTGTCTCACCAAGTTTCTGGACACAAAACTTCTGCAACAATCATTTCCTCCTTGCCCCATGCAATAGGCAAGAGAACGAAGGACTATTACCGAAAGATATTTTCAATGAAAATAAAAGGATTGATAGGCTTATTACATGGCTAAAAGAATGATAGAATGTGACTATACAATGCCTCCTCAAGGCTGAAATATGACTCTACCCAAGACTCAAGAGTGATACATGACATTACATGGCTCCATAATGGATCTAAAATCCCACATATGGGTGTAAGACATAAGATATACCAGTTGAAACAAAGCTGAAATGACTCTCAAATATCTCTCTAAAGACAACACCGACTTATGATCACACATGCAATATGACCCATGACTCATAATATGATAGTAGAAAGTTATAATAGTTGTGACAAACAATGTAAACTTTGAAACAGGAACTATACCAAGTACCCATTTTTTTAAGGTAGCAAAAAATCATCCCATTTTGAAAATTTTTGATTCAGAAAACACATTTTTGTGGACCATATTTTTGACACTTAAAATTTTCTTATGTACGAAGTGTGAACATTTTTATTTTAAATGTTAGTGATTTTCATGTTGATTTTGAAAAGTGTTGATGCAGCTTCAACCCCATTTTTTAGAGAGCTTATTTTTGACACTTAAAATTTTCTAATGTAGTAAGTGTGGATATTTCATTTTTAAATGTTGGTTAGTAAAAAACACATAAAACCAATCAAATATAATTATAAATAAATTAAAAAACTATGCACATTAAAAAAAAATCAATCAAAATAAATATTAAAATAAAAATTAAAGAATTAAAAAAAACAAATACAAAACAATTAAAAAAAATTTAAAATAAATAAATAAAATTTAAAATTGTGGTCCACAACTGACTCGGGGCCCATTGGGCCGCTAGGCTTGGTGGTGGGGTGCTCCTGGCTACAACCATGTGCCACCCTTCTCCCCCACCCCTTGCCCTATGCAACGGGTCCTAGGTCGTGGCACGCTGAGACAGGTGTGCCCCTCGTCCAACCCAACATGCCATGGGCCATGCTCCAATGGCCCACAGCCCTTTGGGCCGCTCGCCTGGATGTGGACCACAATTTCTTTTTTTAATATTTATTTAATTTTAAAGTTTTTTTAATTGTATTTTTTTTTAAATGTGTGTATTTCTTTTTAATGTAATTATAATTTTTTTTTATCGATTTTATGTGTTTTCTTAAAAAAAAATTTTTTTTTTTTTTTTTTTAATTTAAATTTTTTAAATTTGTTTTTTAATAAAATAATTTTAATGTTTGAAACTGCCACCGTCCCCACCCGACCAAGTGGCCCAATGAGCCCTGGGCCGTGACAGGTTGATTCTCGGAATCACACTGCCACGACCTAGTCGTCATGGAGATGATTTTTTTTAATTTTTATTCATTTATTTATTAAATTTTATGTTTTTTTTATGTTTTATTTTTTTATTCGTTTTTATTTTTAATGGTTTTTAATTTGTGCTTTTTATAATTTTATATTTTAATTTTATCTTTTATTAAATTTCTTTTTTAAAGCTTTTATTCTTTTGTTTGTTTTTAATTTTACTTTAATGTTTTTCAATTTTGTTTGTTTTTTTTAATTATCTAAAATATATATATTTCTTTTATTTAGTGTCTTTTTGTTAATTTTTTAATTTTTTTCTTAAATTATGTTTTTGGGGAAATATTTTCTTCTATTTTTATTATTTTTTGTATAGATTTTTATATTCTATAATTTTGTTTTGTTTTGTTTTTACATTTTTTTATGTTGGATTTTTGAAGAGGTTATTCCAACATCAACACTTTTTGTTGAGAGGGTGTGTTTTGCCCAAAAAAATGGTTTTTATTGGCTTTTACTCCCATTTAAAAAAAAATGTTGAAAATTTACCAAAAAAACGTTATTCGAGCATCAACATTTTTCGTTTTCAGGTTGTTTTTTTATTGTTTTTTTGGGGTTTTTTGGCTAGAGTTCTCATTTTGATTTTACAGTTCTCATTTCATAGTTTACATTGTTGACAATGTAAGCAAAAACCCACGATCAAAATGAATAACTCCATGCCAAGAGGAAATTGACTCAAATCTCTCCAAAAATTTTGCTAGCATATGTCATGAACTAGCACCCTGCAACAATAATAGTCAGCATCCCTAATATCACATGTCTTCATAAATAAATGATATCAGCAACTATCCATCGACATGTAGCAATAGTTAGTAATCAACAAGAATTAATCATCATAACCTCCAACTGAAGAGTAGTAGTAGCAAGATTATAATCATCAAGCAACCATCAAAATCTCATGCATTATGAGCAGCAACATCATCAATGACTCAACTTCAATAATCTGATCTAAAATCAATAATGCAGCAACAATATATGGAAACAATCTACAAATAATTAACCATGCAACCATGTTACTGTAGCACATCCTCTTGGCATAAGATTACCATCAAAATGAGGAATCTACAATGTAAATTTCATCCTCGCTCCCATGATATCATATGTGCACCAATTCAAGAATAATCCATATCATCATCAACAAGTACACGTGATAGTCTTCAAAGTAACATCCTTATGCACAAGATTCAACATTAGACACTTGAGTAGATATTGACTAAGTTTGCATGATATGAAAGGAGTAAAATAACTCATGAGGGAACACATGCAATGTAGAACACTTCAGCCATCAACACCAATATAATGTGCAAGAACTATGTAGCAATACTCCTAAAAAGTCTACAAAACTAACCAACAACTCTTAAGGCACATGCATGCATTACTAATTCTTCCTCATGTGAAATATGACAATCCAATGAAGTACCATAACTGAGGATTTTAATGAGAGTAATATTACTCTCTCAAGCTACCACCAAGTTCTCCATGAAATCCATAGTATCCTACATGATATAAATATTATATATGCAAAAGTATAAATCCATATCAAACTCCCCCTAAGCATGTGCCAATTCTCCATCAACTATTGCTTACTGCATAATACGTTTGTTAGTGTGCATAGATATAAATGATCTTCACACAACATGTCTATAACCACCAACAGTCATGAGACAAAAGATAAATTGACATGCAATATATCAATATTTGTAGACTCCCCTGAACTCATGCACTCTAATTTTATGCCTCAACCTGAAATGAATAGATGCATGAAGGTGAATTTTTCTTCTATTAATTACATTCACCTATCAAGTTTGGCTTCTATTGAATCCATATCCTACAATGCACAAGTTAAACACTCCCCTTGAGTAGAATACCCTTCTTCAAACCAAAACATTCTTCCTTGATGTCCTTTGAAGAGCTATTTATTTGTTGTTCATATTTTCTCCTCCATACTTTCTTTTTCCTCGATGGTGGGCTTGCTCTTTTTTGTTGACTTGATCTTGTCATATCTATAATCTATGACTTTGTGGCCATATTTTCGACACTTGAAACAATGGTTATTGAACAAATTTTGTTTTATTGCAAAAGATTTACATTCTCTAGCACGATAACCATAATGATTGCAAGAAAAACAATACCCATGAAATAAGTTTCGATACCTTGTGCTTTGATTTGCTGGTGATGAACACTTGGCTTCTTCGTTATCTTCATGGACTAATGCATTTGTGATTATGATTTTCTTTCCTTTGCTTCTGCTGATGAACTTTTTCCTTCCTTAACTTCCTTTGATGATGTTGCTTCCTAGGTCCTTGATTGACTTGGGATGGAGAACATGTGATGGTGTGCTTATGATTTTCTGCTACATGGTTGTCCTTCACTTTTTCCTTTCCTTTTACAAGGCTTGATCATTCTTCAAAGCCCAATCCGGTTTTGATAAGAGGAGATATATGACTGATAAGGATCTCATCTAAACTTTTGTTACTTTTCTCCAACTTCCGATATTGAGATAGCTGATTATTTGCATTTTCAAGCTCACATATAAAAGAGGTTAATTCCTCTTCTAGTCTTTCACAATACTCTTCCCGATCTTGCAACTAATTATTCAACATATACTTTTTCTTGATGACATCTTCATTTGGTATCTCTTGATCAATGAATTTCATGTTAATGATCTCACGGTTTCTCTCACTATCTCCTTGATAGGAGATTGGATTTTCTTCTGCTATGAAAGTATAATTTTCTATAATAAGTTCCTTTTATTCAAGAATATAGTGAGGTTCTTCAATAACTTCTGAAATATGAGATCCATCTCTTCCATACACACAATGCAACTTATCCATAATCTCTTTTGTAGTGTTGCAGTGTCTTGCTATAGCAACATCATGATGTAATAGGGTCTTCCAAATTATCTTCTTTGATTTCTCATTAGATTCATCACATGTATTATATTATAATGAGAGAAAAACATCCTCATCAAGATAAATGAAGTAAGCTTCCAACTTTACCTTCCATAATGCATAATTCAATCCATAAAGAGTAAGAAGTCCATTTGCTCCAAAATATCCTTGATTTCCAATGATCTACCTTCTAGTGGTTAAGTTGCAACAAAGGCACTAAGCTCTGATACCAATTATTGGAAATGTGCTCACTATTGAGGTTTGGGGGGGGGGGGGGGGGGGGGGGGGTGAGTTAGTAGTGATTGTGTTTCTCAAATTTTGTATTTCTTTTCAATTGACTAAAACAAATTCACACATTATGCCATTAGTATATTAACTAGAAAATCAAATAACAAATATAATGATCATCACATGAAAACCATAACAACAAAACAACCACATGCACAAAGGACACAAGGATCTCTGGTGGAGAACCCCCCTCCAGGAAAAAAACTACCCTTTATTGTTGTTGTTTCTGCTCTGTTGCAATTTAATTAATAAAAAAAATCATTTGCATAATCATAGTTGTCTATGTCTAGCAAGGAAGTTTCTCACTCTGAATCGACTAAGTGAACACCCATCCACTGGAGACTCCTATCCCCTAAAAGCCTCGCCCAATACCCATTGGAATGTGAGAATATTATTTCCTCTAATGAAGCTACTAACACCCATTGGAAAGGAACACTCTCCCTTCTTCACCAAGCTATCTCCATCTGCTGATATTCTAGGGCCACATTTCAGAATATTTTAAAACTAGACCCCTACACAAAGAAAAAACAATTTTCTCTCTTTGAAAACCTCAAAACATCATAACATCAATCAATAAAACATCCCCAACTCTGCAAATACAATGGATGTAAGTCAACTCAAATCAATGCAACACCCACTCAAAATCTCATTACACAATCAATCAAACTACTCATAATTCTCTCTCACATCCACACACCAAACTCAACACACATGGCCACAATACATTAGCTGTAAATAATATAAAATGAGAAACATAAATATGAACCATTTCTATAACTATGTAAATCAATTCTCAGCCCCTTCAAACACAAATAAACCAGACATGATCAAGGAGAAATTCTCTCATCATCTCCCCCTCCATGAAGCTCTCAAAATCTGCAATAGAAACATGTTTTGAACTATAACATTAGCCTTTGAAATTCTTCTACAATAGGAACTCGACCTGTACGTCTACACAAGCTTCAACTCTCCAATATGTTCTTTGTGTTACCACATAAATGGACGAAGTGCTCATTTATTTAAACAATTTCTCCATCTTCTCCACTACTCACTTGATTAATGTGTTCACACCTCAAACACTTGATTCTCCAGTTGATTTAGTCAATATAAGCTTCTCCACAAAATTACAATTAATTTCCTTAAATTAAAATCGTGAAATAGTTGAGATTCATGTGGAATTTGGAGGCATTTTTATGCTTTTCTTCGACCACATAGAAAACACTGGGAAATCTCAGCTCTTGTCACTTGCACAATAATTGAAAGCCAGTGACTAGGGAGTTCCAATCGCTCCCACAAATCTCCATACATGTGAATGGGGCTATTTCTCTTCATTTGCTCTCTCAACACTACAAGGATTCAACTGGAAAGCTCCAGGTTCTCCCATAGGCTTCTCTCCCAGAACATGGCCTGGGGTTGAACATGGATTGAAACATAAGTATCTTCCCTTCATGTGATTAGGGTTGAACATGGATTGAAACATAAGTGTCTTCCTTTAGACTCCCACCAGACTTGCTCCACTGGTTGATCATCATCAGTAAGTCCTCAAGAACCCACCGTAACCTCTACAATACTCTAGCAATCTAGTGATCCAACTCCATCATCAACACAATTCAAACTAGGTTAACTTGAGTGCCATCCATTAGCTTCACTAGCACATAAGCCATCAAATTAATCCACAACTTCTCCAACACCTACACTAACATCATCTAAAACTGCTTATCTAAGGTATGCAACAAATGGAAAATGAAGTCTCCAATGAATGCATAGACCAAGTTCCTCTGCCTCATATGTTATCAACAACTCATGGTACTAGGTTGACATCAATGCTAACCAACAATGATTAGAACTATGCAACATAGATATTTTCCATAAAAACAATATAAACCAATGCATATCATCTCCAACACAAATAGAGGTTAACATCAATGCCAACCATCAATCACTACAACACAACATCATGCCACATCACAACATCAATGCAACCCCCAACACCATGCTACTAGGTTGACATCAATGCCAACCAATAAAACTCATCACAACATCAATTCTAATGATCTCCCCGTTTGGAATTGATGTCAACCCTAGTTGGGTCAACCAAAGCAACCTCATGAAGAACTGAACTCTCGATTTTCTCCCCCTTTGAAATCAATGGCAAAGTGAAAAAATCAAGACATTAATACTCACTAAAAGGCCAAGGACAACAGAGCTGATCCAAGCCACAACCACTCTCACTCCCTAAGATTAAATTAGTAGCAAGATAAATGTATACTAGCAGCAAACCCAAATAATGGCTCCTCCCATATGAACACCATTTTCAACCAAATCCGCTAGTAGTAACAAGCCATATGCATCAATCATAACATAGTGTGGATAATAGTAATACATCAACATCAAGAATAAATAACAATAGTAGGAGTCTCAACAATAGCAACATATCATATGGACTATAAATAACAACAACACTCAACTCAGCAGCAACATAAAAATCAATAATAATATACCATGAGAATTAGTACTCTCTTCATAGTCATCATCGACATCATAGCCGTCAACAACCACACATCATGAGAAGCAACAACAAAAGCAACTTCATTCACATCAATTAATCACTCTCACCCAAGGCAACAATAACAATGTCTCAAAGTAGGAGGAATATCCTATGACCATTACACATTGATCTCAAGAAAGCATAGCATCACTATACATGTAACCAACCATGCTCCCATAAGAAGTACCATAGTATCCATTTGATCAACAAGCGCATGCAAAACATGCTCCCATGAGCATTATAATATCAAGTAGTAGTAGCACTATAAAAGCATAGTGTGGGAAATCATACCACAAACAAGATGATATGGTCATCAACTCTCTCACACTGAAACTGCTTCTCTTGAAGATGTACAAGAGACTACAACTGTCTCACCAAGTTGTTGGACACAAAACCTTTTCAACAACCATTTCCTCCTTGCCGCATGCAAGAGGCTATAGAACCAAGGACTATGACCCAAAAATATTTTAAATGAAAATACAAGGCTTCATAGGCCTATTACATGGCTACAAGAATGATAGAATGTGACTATATAATGCCTCCTCAAGGCTGAAATATGACTCTACCCAAGACTCAAGAATGATACATGACATTACATGGCTCCATAATGGATCTGAAATCCTACATATGGTTGTAAGACATAACATATACCAGCTAAAACAAAGTTGAAATGACTTGTCAAATCTCTCTCTGAAGAAAATCTTGACTTATGACCACACATACAATATGACCTGTGACTCATAATATGAGAGTACAAAGTTATAATTGTTGTGACAATGTAAGAAACAACCCATGATCAAGATGAATAACTCCATGCCAAGAGGAAATAAACTCAACTCTCTCCAAAAATTTTGCTAGCATATGTCATGAACTACCAACCTATAACAATAATAGTCAACAACCCTAATATCACAAGTCTTCATGAATAAATCATATCAACAACTATCCATCAACATGTAGCAATAGGAAATAAGTAGCAAGAATCAATCATCATAACCTCCAGCTGAAGAGTAGTAGCAGCAAGATTATAATCATCAAGCAACAATTAAAATCTCATGCATTTTGAACAACATCATAAATGACTCAAATTAATTAATCTTATCTAAAACCCATAATGCAATAGTAGTATATCGAAACAATCCTCAAATAATTAACCATGCAACCATGTTACTGTAGCACATCCTCTAGGCATAAGATGGCCATCAAAATGAGGAATCTGCAATGTAAATTCGATCCATGCTCCAATGATATCATATGTGCACCAATTGAAGCATAATCCATATCATCGCCAACAAGTACATGTGATAGTCTTCAAAATAACATCCTTACGCACACGATTCAACAATAGACACTCGAGTACTTGGATCTTCGCTAAGTTTTCATGACATGAAATGTGTAAAATAACTCATGAGGGAAGACATTCAATGTAGAACAAATCATCCATCAACACCAATATATTGTGCAAGAACTGTGTAGAAATACTCCTCAAAAAATTACAAAACCAACCAAAAATTCTTAAGGCATATGCCTCCATCACTAATTCTTCCTCATGTGCAAGATGACAATCTAATGAAGTACTATAACTGAGGATTTTAATGAGAGTAATATTACTCTCTCAAGCTATCACTAAGTTCTCCATGAAATCCATAGTATCCTACAAGAGATAAATATTATATATGCAAAATTATAAAGCCATATCAAACTCCCCTTAAGCATATTCCAATTCTCCATCAACTATTACTTGCTACATAAGACATTCATTAGTGTACATAGATATAAATGATCTTCACACAACATGGCTGCAACCACCAATAATCATGAGACAAAAGATAAAATGCCATAAACTATATCAATCTTTGTAGACTCCCCTTGAACTCATGTGCTCTTCTTCTATGCCTCAACCTCAAATGAATAGATGCATGAAGGTGAAATTTCCTTCTATTAATAACATGAACCTATCAAGTTTGGCTTCTCTTGAATCCATCTCATACAGTGCACATGATAAATATCCACTCCCCCTTATTTGAATATCCTTCTTCAAACCAAAACATTCTTCCTTGATGTCCTTTGAATAACTAGTTATTTGTTGCTCTTCTTTTCTCCTCCATACTTTCTTTATCTTCAATGGTGGGATTACTCTTTTTTTTACTTGATCTTGTCATATATTCAATCTACAACTTTGTGGATATATTTTCCACACTTGAAACAATTTTTATTGAACAAATTTTGTTTTTTTGCAAAAAAAATACATTCCCTAGCATTTGACCATAATGATTGCAAGAAAAACAATACCAATGAAATAAGTTTCGATACCTTAAACTTTGATTTCATGGACGATGAACACTTGGATGCTTCCTTGTCTTCATGAACTGCTGCATGTTTTCATTATAATCTTCTTTCCTTTCATTCTACTAATGAACTCTTTCCTTCTCTAACTTCCTTTAATAATGTTTCTTCCTATGCCCTTTAATGACTTGGGATGGAGAACATGTGATGGCGTTTATGATTTTCTACTACATGGTTGTCCTTGATGTTTTCCTTTCCTTTTACAAGGCTTGATCCTTCTTCAAAGCCAAATTTGGTTTTGATAAGAGGAGATCTCTGATTGATAAGGATCTCATCTAAAATTTTGTTTCTTTTCTCCAACTTCTGATATTTAGATAGTTGATTATTTGCATTTTCAAGCTCACATCTCAAAGAGTCTAATTCTTCTCCTAGTCTTTCACAATACTCTTCCAAATATTGTAGTTGATTCTTCAACATCTCATTTTCCTTGATTATATATTCATGTGGTATCTATTGATCAATGAATTTCATGTCAATTCTCTCATGGATACTCTCACTATCTCCTTGAGAGGAGATTGGATATGCTTCTGCTATAAATGTAGAATCTTCTATAATAATTTCCTTTTCTTCAAGAATAGAGTGAGGTTCTTCAATAACTTCTAAAATATGAGAGCCATCTCTTCCATACATACAATGAAGCTTATCCATAATCTCTTTTGCAGTCTTGTAGTGTCTTACTATAGCAACATCATGTTGTAATAGGGTATTCAAAATGATCTTCTTGGATTTCTCATTAGATTCATCATATGTATTATATTCTAATGAGAGAAAAAATCCTCATCAAGATCAATGAATTAAGATTTCAACTTTACCTTCCATAATGCATAATTCGATCCATGAAGAGTATGAAGTCCATCTTCCCCAAAATTTCCTTGATTTCCTATGATCTACCTTCCAGCAGTGAAGTTGCAATAAAGGCACCAAGCTTTGATACCAATTGTTGGAAATGTGCTCACTACTAAGAGGGGGCTGAAGGGGGGGGGGGGGGGGGGGGGGAATGGGGGATAAATATGTAGTGACTTTGTTCCTTAAATTTTGTATTTTAAATATATTGAAACACATTCAAAAATTATGACATTAGTAGATTAATCAACAAATAAAATAAAAAATATCATGATCATCACATGAAAACCATAACAATAAAAAATATCACATGCACAAAGGACACAAGGATGTCTAGTGGAACACCCCCCTCTGGGGAAAAATTCACCCTTTGTTGTTGCTATTGTTTTGTTGCAATTTCATTAATCAATCAAATCATTTACATAATCATAGATGGCTATGACCAACAAGGAAGTTTCTCACTCTGAATCAACTAAATGCACACCCATCCACTGGAGACTCTTATCCTCTAAAAGCCTCACACAACACCCATTTGACTATGAGAATATTATTTACTCTACTGAAGCAATCGACACCGATCAACAAGAAACATGAGTCCTTTCTTAACCAAGCTATCTCGATCTGTTGATATTCTAGGGCCACATTTCATAATATTTCAAACTGGACCCTTGCACAAAGAAACAACAACTTTCTCTCTTTGAAAACCTCAAAACATCAGAACATCAATCAATAAACATCCCCAACTTTGCAAATACAATGACTTCAACTCAACTCAAATCACTACAATTCCCAATCACAATCTCATCACATAATCAATCAAGCTACTCATAGTTCTCTCTCACATCCATACACCAAACTCAACATACATGGCCACAATACATTAGCTGAAATTAATCTGAAATGAGCAACATAAATATGAACCATTGTTAGAGCTATGTAAATCAATTCTCAACCCCTTCAAACACAAATAAATTAGTCATGATCAAGGATAAATTCTCTCCTCATCTCCTCCTCCATGAAGCTCTCAAAATCAACAATAGAAACATGCTTTGAACTATCATATTCACCTCTAAAATTCTTCTGCAATAGGAACTCAACCTCTAGGTTCTGCACATGCTTCATCTCCATAATATGTGCTCTGTGTTACTACACAAATTGAGGAATTTCTCATCTATTTAAAACACTTCTTCATCTTCTCCACTACTCACTTGATTAATGTGTTCACACCTCAAACACTTGATTCTCCAGTTGGTTTAGTCAATAGAACCTTATCCATAAAATTACAATTAATTTCCTTAAAATAAAAGAGCGAATTAGCTGAGATGCGTGAGGAATATAGAGGCATTTTCGTGCTTTTGTTCGGTCACATGGACAACAATGGACAATATTGACTATGGTTGCTCACACAGTAACGGCAAGCCAACGGCTGGGGAGTTCTAGTCATGCCCACAACTCTCCATACATGCGACTGGGTTGTTTCTCTTCATTCACTCTCTCAAAACTGCAAGGACTTGAATAGCAAGCTCTAATCACTCCCATAGGCTTATCTCCCTGTGACTGGAGAGTTCTAGTCACCCTCATGACCTTCCTTTGATGCGACTGGGGCTCAACATGGCTTGAAACATAAGTATTTGCCTCCAAAAATGCACCAGACTTGTTCCAATAGTTGATCATCATCAGTAAGTCCTCAAGAACACGTTGTAGCATCTGCAACACTCCAACAATCCACTGATCCATCTCCATCATCAACCTAAGTCAAACTAGGTTGACTTGAGTGTCATCCATCAACTACACTAGAAGATAAGCCACCAAAATTCTCTAGAAATTCTCCAACACTTGCACTAACATCATATAAAACCATTGATCTAAGGTTTGCAACAAATGGAGAAACCAAGTCTGCAATCAATGCACATACCAAGTGCCTCTGCCTCACATTCTGTCAACAACTCATGCTACACTATTGACATCAATGCCAACCAAAAACCCCTGCAACGATGCAACATAGAGATTTTCCATAACAACCATATAAACCAATGCATATCTGTTACAGGGAAAAGTGTCCACACAAAACTGCTTATCCCACTAAGGTGTGGTAGCTACCTTAGAAACAAACAAAGTAAAGCTACTTTTGTTTTTCCTTTATGAAATATAGATGAGAGAAGAACAAAGAAGACCAACCTCTATCTTGCGCTTATCTCCTAATTCAATTCATCTCTCTCTTGATAGTCTTTCGCTACTTGGTCCCTTGTACGCCCAACTTCACAGAGTACCTGTAGGATCACAGTAGCATAACACTATACAAGAACATGGATCTATAATCATAAACAATCTAGGATCAGATGTAAATTGACCGTACAAATGCATAAAACATAAATGACACAAGAGTATGGAGGAAAACTTGAATAGCTTTTATTGATAATCAAGAAAGAGCCAAGGGAGTTACAACTAGTTGTTCTGACCCAGCATCATCCTCTCAGCAAGTAAGCCCTTCTTCACCTCATTATAATGCTTAGATCACCCAACACTATGATGTTGTCTCAAGAAACCAACAACAATTCCTTACAAGATGCAAAATTCCAGCCCCTGGATCTCTGGGATGAGGGATCCATATATAGATATCTGTAAGGGAGATGAGTCAGCTTGTGATTTGATTAGTGTCTTCTCTCTGAAAGTTCTTGCTTCCACTTGGAGATTGATGATCTCTTACTCATCCTTGGTCGAATTCAGAGAGGCAAGTGTCACAAGAGAAGTTTCTGGAAGATTCCATGCCTCTCCACCTCACGGATTGACACTACCATTTGTCACTTCTCGCCCATTGCACCCCATAGAAGGGCTTTTTGAAATGCAACGCACCCACAGAGTGTACTTAGGTGAGATGCAACGCACTTTGCCTATGGAGCAGCTGAAATGATCCTGTTTTGACCAGTTTTGAGCAGTTTTTCATGGAGAACTTCTGGGAGAAGCTGTAATCAGTTGACCTTGTTCCTTTATGGGTTAGAGCAACACTTTTAGGGACTTAGGAGACCTTGGTTTAGGGGCATTTCATGCTTGTGGTTGCAGTGCCCAAAAAGGTCTATAACAGTTGCCCCCTAAAGCATGAGGTCGTTAATCTTTTGATGTCGGGTGAAATGCTTTATTATGAGGATCCGAAATTCTTTCAAGCTGGGAGGAGACCTGTAATAAGATACAATACAATACATTATCTTCATAATATTTTCATGATCTAGCTGAGGCAGGCATTCCCATGCTCAGCTTTATAAATTCATTTTCATGTACATAGGACAGACAATCATCTAAGTGTAGACTGATGATTCTGGTAGAGCCATCATCCCTTTGATTGGATGATTATCTGTGCAACAATGATGTACATTTGATGTCTTTATTTCCCTGAATATATATCGCAGCCCGGATGGATGAAACTAGATCCGGGGTCTTCAATCTTGTTCGATCTTCACTCGAAGTACAAGTCTATCCATGTGAGAGATGTTCTGGAGTCAAACATGGAAAGACATCGACTAATTACCAGCCAATGATGTAAGCTGTTAACAGGCGCGAGAGAAATCACCGATAATGATAATGACCCTCAAGGTACTGCAGTGCAATTCACGTGGTGTGAATAAAGGGCTTGGCGTCGAACACCACGCAAAATCTTTCGTTCGAAGGCCATTGATGTAAACCTGTCACTGGAAGTGAGAAACTTGCCATTGAGGCATGCAAGCTTCAAAGTACTGAACGGGGTGTTCCTAGATCGACTTCTTGGATAATGAGCTGATGTCAACAAGAAGCGATCCGTCACAGGAGGGCCTTAATGAATCCCACATCAATGACATGGAATGGAGCAAATGATTTTAATGGAGGTGAAAATGATCTGATGACATAAGGTTGAGGGTGGCGGTCATGAAAGAATGGAGCATAAATGTATTGTAGCAGGTGAGACACAGGTGAATTCTTTGAATGACTTCTCTTGAACATATCGGCGACACTGACGTGATGGATTGGTAGCATTAACCCCAAATGTGGATGGTGTGATGGGACCATGGTGATGTGACTGGTGAATGAAACAACCCAACCCGACTTGGATGCGGAGTGAAAGTGTCATGTTCAAGAGCGACTTGCTACCAACAAAGTTTCTTCAAGTTTTCTTCCCAATTTTTCCCCAGTCATTACTAACCAGTACCTCTTTATTTTTGTCAAGCTTGAGGAGGATAACATATGCTTGTTCCATAATTTTCCCTTTGGGCAAACCCATCGCTATGTTTTAACGAGCCTAGCGATAGTGAAACTCGTTCTTGTCTGCTATGGACAAGTTTGTCGCTATTAAGTTTTAACGAGTTTAACGACAAAGATAACTCAGTCCTTTTCAATTTTAGAGAGTCTGAAAAGGGATGTAAAGGAAACTCCAAAATTCCTTTTTCGTCATCTAATCCCTTAAGTCCGAAAAGGTATAAAACAATACAGAAGGGATGAATTTTCGATACTTTTAACGAGTCAAACAAAACAAGCGCTCAATCTTTTTGTGTAATAATCCCTCAGCTCCAAAAAGATTAAAATCTAGAGGAGGGATAGCACTTCCGGTCCCTTTAACGAGTTGGAGAGGCCAATGGCTCAGAAATCTTTTTATATTTTACAAGTCAGTTGAAAAGAGCTTAAAGGAGACTCGTCTTTTGAGGAACGAGTGATAAAATTGGGTAGCAGCTGATTCCAGGTAAGGTTTGGAATTTTCCAATCACGGCAGTGTTACAAGGATGGCTAGTGGGATCACTCTTCGTAGCTATTCCTCAAAAGGGGTAAACAATCAAATGGAGGTGAATGATCGGCCAATACAGAGTGGAGGTGATGATGAAAACACAACCAAGGCTTTAAAGGCTGAAGTACTACATTCACGATGGTTATTTACCGGGAAATAGTTCATTTTTTAATGAGCTTAAACGTGGGGAGAAACATTTTCTCATGACTTATGTTTATTTTTTAACGAGCTTGAACTATGTGCTAAAAATGCTCAATTAATCCAGTCGTAAAATAAGAATGTCTCATATATGAAAATGGCAATTTTTAGAGTTTTGCCCCACATCCTTTCTTTATGCAAGTTAGGAAACGACCAATCCTACGAGTTTAAAGGATTAGAGGACCTACAAATTTAAAAAATAAATAGTCGCTCTTCGCTTGCACACCAAAAGGTTTGCATGCCGCCAGGTATAAAATAAAGTTTCAAGGTCACCTTTCATTCTACTGACAAAACATTTGTTTTATCAGGAAAGGTCTACCCCTTTCAGGTTACCAAAGATTGTTCTATTCACACCGCAAACAAAACACTTCTTCGGCGATGTCTATAGAAATAGACAAAGGTGAGACAATCCACTCACATAACTTTGACGAGGGAATCTTATTCCAGTCTAACCCCCTCTTCCAATCACAGACGGGAGTACAGTCCAGTCATATATCTCTCGTGGAAACCTACCCTATACCCGAAGTTTTCCTGCCGAAGCAGACCAGGGTGCATGCCCCCTGGGTTTCAGTCATGTCCCCCGAATCACTCGCGCTCATCAGGTGGACAGACTGGAGATTGATGAGACATTCCTTGTGTGAAAAGACCATTTAGGGATGGTGTATGACTATTTGCTATGCGTGATCCGGGAAATGAAAGCTGGTCTATGAGCTTGACCACTCTTCCTTCGTGCGGAAAACACATTACTCTAAAGAGTGATGAGACAATCGCTCCCATGCAATAAATATAGTCTCGTCCAAGGAGTAGATTATAATCCAGGGGTTCTTGGACTACCATTACGTTCATTTGAACGGTTTTCCCTCTCAATGTTATGGGCACATTGGGAAGGATCCCTAATGGTCCACTGGTTCCTTTGTCAAAGCCTGTTAGATTTCTCATCTCAGGCAAAAGCGATGGCGAACCAAGCACTTTCCAAGCAGTCGAGGAAAGGATACTCATAGAAGCCCCTTCATCTATGATGGTACTAGCCATAACCATTCTATATATTTGAGCAATAATTCGAAATGGCACACTAGCCAGTAAACGAGGTCTGCCTAGTTGATTCCAGTCGAAGGAAACAACTAGGTTGCTTGGAGGTGGGACCAAATAGACGGCCGGGTACGACTCTGACGAACTTCCTTCCTGCGGTAAAGGAATGGGTAAATTGCCCCCATGTTCATCGGAGTCTGTGCTTACGAAAAGAATTTGGACGGTGTCATCCTTATTCTCTTCTGTGACTGTATCATCTGAAGATGGAACCTCTGAAGGCAAGACCAGGTCAACTACCGCCTCGACCTTTTGACTTTCGTTTGGTATGGGTTCAGATGGGTTGTCTTCAATGATAGATGCTTCGGCCGACCACCTGGGCGGGTCAGTCGGATTTTCAACTAGTGATGGACTCGGCAAGAGTTTTTTATATCCAGGAGGAAGTCGTAACGGTGAAACCAGACGATCATCCAAAACTCTTTTAGCCTCATCTAAGAAGGGACAACGGTGGACGGCATGATCGCCTTCGCACAATTTACAAGGAAATCTATATTTTCCTTTTTGTCCCGGGGCTTCACTTTCACTAGTCGACGGTGTGTTTTCAACATGATCATCAGAGGTTGACGACACCGGGTTGTGCAAACAAGGAGACCAGTCCCTTAAGATCCGAGGGATGCAAGGACATTCTCTATGATAGTGGTCTCCTTTGCAAATGACACATGGTGATTTAGGCCTGTCGGTGCAGTGTGTGGATTTTCGCTAGACGACGCTTGGTTGCCCCCTTTCGCTTTTGGCTCCTTCTTCTTCTTCTCTTTCTTCTTCTTTTCCTTCTTCTTCTCAGGTACTTGATTTTTAGCTTTACCAACCCCATCAAGTGAAGAGGAAGGAGGAGAGGAAGAATTGGAGGGAGTAGAAGGTTGGTGGGTAACTCTGGATTTGTCTAGTTGCTGACTCGATTGTTCAGGAATTGCGGTGTTCTGAATGACAGAGGTTGAGAAGAGCCATACAGGAAAGCTGATTGTCAATCCTGGAAGAGACAATGTGGCCATATGGGGTGCACCAACATCTCCCCAAGAGGAGAAGGGACTAGGATTTCCTCCAAGGGGAATTCCTTGGTTGGTGGGTTCCATTTTCTCAACCTAAGATCAATGTAGGAAAGGGTGATGATTATTCTGTTTAAAATAAATTTTAGACGCTTTGACACAACTTGTTTTTTCAATTTTAAAGAGTCGAGAAAAAACAAAAGATGACTCTAGTCGCCTTCGATTTTTAATGAGCCTGAAGTGACAAGTGCTCAGATGGACCTTCTCCGTTAAGGAGTCTGAAAAGGAATGAAAGGGACTGCTCTGGAAATCTAGGTAGATGGATTACCAAACCAATCGCAAAACTGCAGAATAGTTTTTATGGTACGACAGTCAATCTTCCCGAATGCTGTGTTCAGTGCATTGCGATCGATAGGGCGGCAGAGACAGCTTCCTATGGACAAAAGATTAAGCCTATTGTGGTCTCCCAAAATATACTCGACGGTACGTAGGAGAACAAGTCCATACTGGCACTTATCGTCTCAGAGTGGAGGAATCACCCAACCATCAGTGAGAACAACAGTTACCAAGCTTTACGACGCCGGAATACGTCTCTAGCCTAGACTTATAGATGTTGTGCGTTAGGTTCCAAAGCGTTGTTAGATTCATTAAATTTTTATAGTTGATCTTGCTTAAGAAATTTTCCTTTCAGGTTCACCGCGATATGTAGATGTACAATTCCTAAAATGCAATCTAAGATGATAAACAATCTTTTATCTTCTTTGTGCAATGAAAATCCTAGCTACTAAGGAAAGAGAGACAGTATTCTTTCACAAAGAGCAAAGAGCACACACTAAATGCACTGTCCTAAATCAAACCAATCAAACAGTCTAAATGCAAATGCACATGCACGTATTTTTTTCTGATTTCTTAGTATGTGAATGGTAAAAAGAAAGCTAATGCGCAAATCTGAATTACTTTTCAAGCAACAATTACTAACAAGTTTCTTTTCAAAATAAAAAATGGAGACAATCACAACACTTTACGATTCGGAAATGAATACTTGCTTTCGACACTAGAAAAACTACAAATTCAGACCAAATACAATGGAAACAGGGTAATCGACTATCAAGAGCAACCAAACTCTCTCCCATGACTGAAAACGACACTTGTGACACTTTCAAATCAAGGAACGACAGTACGATTACGTTACTTTTTGCAAAGGAGAACTGAAAATGACTCAACAAACACACAAAAACATTTACAGTTCTTTGCACATTGGAGGCGGAATAACAGCAAGGAAAAGTGGTTTCAAATAGAGATATACTGATTACAGGTAGAAAAATTCATGAATAGAACTGAAAAGAATGAATCATAGAAACCAAAACTGAACAATGCCTAGTCTGATCAGTGCACCTGTAACACAGTGAACTTGAAATGTAGTGCACCTACTACACTCGGGAAGTGCGCTGAATTTCAGATTCACAGAACAGAACCTGCGCTGGGCCAGAGACGAGACTTTGCTTGGGTTCCGGGTCACAGTTTGCAGTTTAGTTCATGGGTTTTGGCCAAGCAAATGGTAATCAGTAAAGCAACAATCAGGGGTATATCTAAGGAGGTTACTAGAGCTACCACAAGGGGCAATCAGAGAGTTTGTAAATCAGTTGTTTAATTTATAAACAAAACCCGGAGATTGACTGAAGCGGCATTTATCTACTTTGCATTTGCATAGCAAATGCAGTTCGAAAGCTACATGGCTCGACTTCAGGCTCCGTCTATAAGTTTATAAAATAAAAAACAAGGAAGATAAACAAACAACCTAATTTGTCCCCAGCGGAGTCGCCATTTTGTTACAGGGAAAAGTGTCTATACAGAACTGCTTATCCCACTAAGGTGTGGTAGCTACCTTAGAAACAAACAAAGTAAAGCTACTTTCGTTTTTCCTTTATGAAATATACATGAGAGAAGAACAAAGAAGACCAACCTCTGTCTTGCACTTATCTCCTAATTCAATTCCTCTCTCTCTTGATAGTCTTTTGCTACTTGCTCCCTTGTACACCCAACTTCACAGAGTACCTGTAGGATCACAGTAGCATAACACTATACAAGAACATGGATCTATAATCATAAACAATCTAGGATCAGATGTAAATTGACCATACAAATGCATAAAACATAAATGACACAAGAGTATGGAGGAAAACTTGAATAGCTTTTATTGATAATCAAGAAAGAGCCAAGGTAGTTACAACCAGTTGTTCTGACCCAGCATCATCCTCTCAGCAAGTAAGCCCTTCTTCACCTCATACAAAGCTTAGATCACCCAACACTATGATGTTGTCTCAAGAAACGAACAACAATTCCTTACAAGATGCAAAATTCCAGCCCGTGGATCTCTGGGATGAGGGATCCATATATAGATATCTGTAAGGGAGATGAGTCAGCTTGTGATTTGATTAGTGTCTTCTCTCTGATAGTTCTTGCTTTCACTTGGAGATTGATGATCTCTTACTCATCCTTGGTCGAATTCAGAGAGGCAAGTGTCACAGGAGAAGTTTATAGAAGATTCCATGCCTCTCCACCTCGCGGATTGACACTGCCATTTGTCACTTCTCGCCCATCGCACCCCATAGAAGGGATTTTTGAAATGCAACACACCCATAGAGTGTACATAGGTGAGATGCAACGCACTTTGCCTATGGAGCAGCTGAAATGATCCTGTTTTGACCAGTTTTGAGCAATTTCTCATGGAGAACTTCTGGGAGAAGCTGTAATCAGTTGACCTTGTTCCTTTAGGGGTTAGAACAACACTTTTATGGACTTAGGAGCCCTTGTTTTATGGACATTTCATGCTTGGGGTTGCAGTGCCCAAAAATGTCTATAAAAATATCATCTACAACACAAGAGAACCATAGAAACCAATACCATCAAGCAATCATATCATATCCAATAGAAGTCCAGGTTCACATCAATGCCAACCATTAATCACTGTAACAAAACATCATGCCACATCACAACATCAATTCAAATTCCAACACCATGCTACTAGGTAGACATCAATGCCAACCAAAAAACTCATCACAACATCAATGCCAACAAATCCCTTGCAAAAACATAGAATTAAAATGTAAATTTTCCTGCAATTATGTGCAAAAAAATGTTGCTTTCTAGATTTTGGCATTGTTCTGAAGGAGGCATGCACATTGCTTTGTTTTTGTACTGGATTATTTATTTATTAAGATGCATTTTAAGAAAGTATAATACCAAGGATATCATAAAAAATTCCAAACTACAAGGATAGTGTTATCATGAAATAGCCAACCATCAAAAGTTCCACAAAGCATCTCAGGAATAGCCTTAGTAAGAAGATTTTTACCTTAATAACCTCATTACAAATAAAAGTGAAATAACCATATTTTGAAAGCCATGTCATAAAATATGGAGTTGTGACAAAATAATACCTTCCCAAAGTGACCATCTTACCATTATCCAAGCATATAGTTGATGCTCCTCTTTGTTCATGTAAAGTGAATCACTTGCACTGAGGGTCCCACATCCATGAAAACCTTCATATTTCTAAAAGATATAACTCCAAAGGACATTATAGAAAGGATCTTAAATTCATTGTCAGAGATATATGATAAAGAGTTTAGGGAAAGGAAAAAGAGACAAAGTAAATATTAGTGTAACATTAACTTTAATACCACAGGCATTGCCCTACTGCAAGAAGGCATCTATAAACTTGAGAGGGATGCCTTTTAACCCAATGAAATGCTTGTGTCCCATCTATTAGATATATATTCATTGTCATTTAAAAGCACTTACATTGATTTAGAAATTAACTGAACATCGTTGTCCTAACTTAGCAACCAGCTAATGATAGTTCTATTCACAAGAGCTAACAAGAATGAACAAGTCGGCTCATGATGATACCTCTTGTCTTCCATCTTTCCAATTGAAAGCCATTATCTTAGCTTGGTGACTAGTAGTCGTAATGTCATTCTTGTTAGGACCCGTGATAATATTAGGTTGGCTCGTAATGAGACCTCCTATCCATCAATTAATCCTATTTAAAATAAATTCTAACTATGATTAACCTCGGATAGATTACTTAATAGGTGGGGATGCAAATCTACTCCTTAAGAGCACGGGATGGCATGAAAAGTTCTTAATGAATAGTCTTTATTGGTTGGTCCTTCTACCCTAAAGACTCGTTTTAAAGAAGGCATCTTAGATAATGACCAAACCATTCCTTGATTCAAACATGTTATGGTTCTCATGAGATATCGTTAGGGTTTTGTAGGAGTGGTACACCATAGGAGGCTTTTCATCAATACGTTCAAAGAGAAAACCCTGAAAATGTTTCTTGGATGACAATGTGTTAAAATGAATAGGCTAGAAGTAGGTTTTCACACTTATGAATGGAAAGTATTAATCATAACAATAATAATCCCCCTAATTGACTCAATGAATAATCTCATCCAATAATCAAATTCACTTTATAAAATATGAGGCATTAAGAGTGAATTTCTTCGGACAAGTCTTACCACAAGAGTGAAAAATGACAGAAATTTCAATAATTGTGTTGTAGGAATTGTAGTTTGAAGAGTGTTGTTGTAACAATTTTATTTTAGATAACATTTTTATTCAGTGCTCTTATACTGCCCCACCCTAATTGAGAGAGAGGAAGCTCTCCTTCAAGTGTAGGAGTACTTCCAATGTAGCCATGTGCATATCAGAATGCTAAATATAGTCACACTCAGTTTTAAAGAATAAGCTTCAACACATACTAGAGTATGATAAACCAGTTTCTTTATCGGATATGCTATCAAGGGTTGTTGAATAATGAGGGAATAAAGTGTGTTGATGATTGCTTGAAACCAAGCTTCAATGGGATCCACATATTTATGATTCTCCAAGTCATACAAATCTTCCACATCTTGATAATCACTCACTTGGAGGCATAAGGGATCTGGTGAAAGACAAAAGAAAAACCCTTCACTTTCGGGCTCAAATACCTCTTTTTCAGATGGACAACAATGGTTAAGGGACATTTTAAGGTTTTGAGCTTCAGCAAAAGTTTTAGAACAAGTTCCCATTAAAGGTTTGTCCTCCAATGGTCTTGATCCAGGTGGATATTGGTGGCCACCCTCCTATTCCACTTCAACCCCCAACACTGTCTCTTTTAGTTTTTTAGTTTACTATTTTTGGCAGTTTTTCGGGTCCTGAAATCCGAGAGTCATTTTGAGGCCCTAAACAGTTATTTTAGGAAAAACAGGGAGGCCAAAAAAATCCTCAAACAAGGTTAATGGTTAGTTTTGTGCCTACTCTCTGAGATCTTCGAAATGAGGTATTATTGTAGCCAAACAAAGATTGTATGCCAAAGTTATGACCCCAAGAAATTGATATACCAATTTAACCAAACAGGGTCCACAGTTTTGGCGCTTCATCTCCTAGGGTTAGGTTTCTGGATGTTTAAGGTTTTCCATTGTTTCTCAATAATAAATAGGCCTTTAAACCTCATTGTAACACAATTCAGAGGTATGTAGCTGCCACATCTCTTCTCAGAGATAAGCTACCATTGCTCGAGCTAGATTAATTCCATTATGTTTTTAAGCATATTTCTGTATTATGATATTAATGAAATGAAGTGTTATTTCTACTGGATTTTTGTATTTATGGTTATATCTGTAATTTGTTGTGTTCCTATTTAAGTTTAAATCAGTGGTATCAGAGTGATCTGCTCTTTCTCTATTTTTCTTTGCATGTCCCCAATGAGGTCATGGTATAAGGAGTTAGGGCTTGATCTGGTTGAACCTTTCCAAGACCAGCCTCGCAAACCCCGATGACCTCCCATGGCAGAAGAAAAGAAAGACGAGGGGGTAGGAGATCCTTTCAAAATATTGCTCGAGGAATCCCTCGAGTGACAGAGGAACGTGATGATGGATAACTTTGCCCAGATCCTTCGAAGACTACCCACAAGCGATGCATCTTCATCCAGTAGCCACTTCGGAGACTCCACTCCTTTTAAGGTACAAGTTAAATTCGATATTCCCATATTTGAGGGCCAAATAGATTCAAACACCATGGATAAATGGTTGAATCTATTGGAAGGATATTTTTCAATTCATAACTTTTCCAATCGGGAAAAGATTACTATTTCACTTCTCAAAGTTGTCCCACAAGTTAATGACTTGTGGGAAACCTACAATGAAGAAAAGGATTAGAGGTAATCCTCACTATTTTCAGCCACAACCACTTGGGTTCTTTCCTAGATGTCATCGAGGAATAATATTACCCTGTTGTGATCTATGAAGATAAATACCTAAAGTCGACCATGCTATGACAGGGAAGGGACCAAGATGTGCCAAAGTTCATAAATATTTTCCATACCCTACATACTAAGTTGGGTATAGAGCATTCTAAGTGGCATTTCGTACACAAGTACTACGACTATAAACACACGTACATCCCAGATGAGATGGACTTCCTGGAAATATCCTCGCTTGGCACGACATGCCGATACATTGTCAAGATTGAGCAGAAGTTTAAACAGAAGAAGAGAGACTTTGGATTTGCGAATCTAAAGCAAGGAAAAGTTAAACCCAAACCAAAGAGCAAAGGCTAAAGACAAGGTGGGGCGACCCATGACAACTTGCCGAAGCCGTAACCAGAGAACAACACCACGAAGACAAAGAAGGACATAGGAAAATGGTGTGAGTTCCATAAGAGTTCCACTCATGACACAAGTGAGTGTTGGGCCAAGCAGTCACTGGTGGCTGAGTTGAAGGCTTGTGAATTAGATGGATGATCCAACTCTGAGTCAGAACCCAACAAGGGGAATGAAAAATGGAAGTATATCATTGACGCAGAGCCTAGTGCCACCGTTGCCACCACCAAAATTCAAAAGAATGAGCTTGAAGATCGAAAGGAGGGCAAACACCTCTTCCACTCACAGATGTGGGTGAAAGGTTCTCCGCTGCAATTCATTGTCGACACCTGGAGCCAAAATAACCTCATTTTAGTAGAGGTCATGAAGGGGTTGGGCCTACCAACGATATCACATCCACAATTGTACACCATTAGGTGGCTTCTCCAAGGATGATATCTCCGCGTCAGCTAGCAATGTCGTCGTCCCTACAACATCAAGCCCTTCAGGGATGAGGTACTGTGTGATGTTGCTCCTCTTGAAGTATGTGATTTATTATTAGTACAACCATACTTGTGGGAGTGACATGTTGTATATGAGTCTAGACCTTTCTTTGTGATTATTACTTTGGGGAATAAGTTGTACAGGATATCGAGGTAGCCTCGCCTACTACAATCTCTTTGATCACTACAAAGCAATGTAGTAAGATCATTTCCCAAACTAGGAAATTTGTTTTCCTTATGATTCACCCTCAGGGAAAGAAGAAGGTTGTGGCCACGGATTCCAGACATGGCTCCTCCACACAGGTCATGGAGGAGTATAGGAAAAATTTTGTCTCACCTACAAAGGTACATATGCCCTGTTAGGTCAAGCACTCCATCGATCTGAACTTGGGCGCACCACTACCCAATGGACCGATCTATCGACACTTTGTTCTAGAGAATGATGAGATCATGAGGCAGATTTAGGAGCTGTTGCAGAAAGGGCACATCAAGCCAAGCTCATCACCCTGTGGGAGCCCAATTGTAATGGTACATAAGAAGGATGGGACCTAGAGACTCTATATTAGCTATCGGACATTGAACAAGATCAATGTCTGGAATATGTACCCAATCCCATAGATTGATGACCTTCTCGACCAGCTCAAGGGGGCCAAATATTTTAGCAATATTGACTTGAATTCTAGTTATCACTAGGTGCCTATCGAACCTTCTGATGTGTGGAAGACTTCCTTCAAACCCAAGGGCCTTTTTGAATGGCTGGTCAGGCCTTTCGGGTTGATGAATGCCCCCGCAACTTTCATGAGATTGATGGACAACATCTTGTGACCCTTCACCAATGCATTTGTGGTCGTGTATTTAGATGACGTCTTGATCTTCATCCAGAGTTGGGGAGAGAACCTCTAGTATATTCGATGCGTCCTTCAAACCTACGAGAACACAAGTTGTGTGCCAATTTGGAGAAATTCACCTTTGGCATGACCCGGGTTACATATTTAGGGTATAAATTAATGAGCAGGGTCTGTATGTTGACCCAACCAAGATACAAGTAATTTGGGATTGGCCAACCCAAACCACTCTAACAGAGCTCTGCAACTTTGTTGGGGTTCTCTCATATCACCTCGCCTTTAAGTCAAGTCACCAAGGGCAGAGTGAAAGAAAAGTTTTTTTGGTCTGAATCCCAACATAAGGCATTTGCCGAGTTGAAGCATCACCTATGCTCTGCACTATTTCTCACATTACCAGACCTGCAACAACCATTTGAGATTGAGACACACACCTCCGACTATGCTATTGGTGTTGTTCTTACTTAGTAGGGGCATCCAGTGGCTTACCATAGTGAGACAGTTTTAGACATAGTTCGAAAATATCCCGCTTATGACAAAGAAATTTATTCCATTGTGTAGGCCTGTCGCTAATGGAAGCATTACATTTTGTGGAAGGAAATGATCATCCACATAGACCACCGACCCCTGCAATGCATACATACACAAGGGAAGTTGCAAAATGATCGCCATCAGAAATGGTCCACATACCTGCAACAATTTCATTTGAATGTTAAGTAGAAGAAAAGTAACACCAATATTGTTGTAGACTTCTTCAGTCTACCAACAATCATGGTGCTGATCACTGTTCTCGACTCCTGTCGGCACGAGACTTCGAGGTGGCTGCATATTTATGAGAGCGATCCAGAATTTGACAGCACATATTCTAGACACTCTTGGAAGGTAAGAAAGTTCCATGTTTTCACCTCCATGATGCACTCTTATGCTACCTGGGACACATCTATGTTCCTTCAAGTGAGCGTGCCAAGATGATTTTGGAAGCGCACTACAGTCAGGTCGTTGGACATTTTGGAATAGAGAAAATAGTGGCATTACTAGAAAAGTATTTTTATTAGTCAAACCTTTGTCAAGATTTTGGGAGGTACATTAAATCCCGCACTTTCAGCTCCATTTCAAAACCAACCATCGAGAAGCAAGGCCTATATACTCCTCTTCCTACTCCTAGTTGACCTTGGGAATCCATCTCCATGGATTACATGTTGGGCATTCCTTCTTCTAAGCATAACAATGATTGCAGTTTCATGGTCGTCGACATATTCTCTAAGATTGCCATTATGGTGGCGTGCAAGAAGAGTATCATAGCAGAGGCCACTCCTTAGCTCATCTTTGAGAGAGTGTGGGTACACTTTGGGATACTGAAGTCCATTATCTCTGATTGGGACAACAAATTCCCAAGTGCATTTTGGCCAAGTCTTTGCTCGATGCTGGATACCAAGCTCAATAAGTCCATGGCTTCCATCCCCAAAAGGATGGCCAAACAGAAGTCATCAACATGATGATCATACACATTCTACGCATGTACAGCTCGAACCATCCATGCACATGGGATGAAAGCCTTCCCTATGTCCAGCACAACTACTACAGAGCTCTCCACAGCTCAACAAGCCACAACCCCTTTCAGGTAGGGCTAGGATTTTAGCCATTATGTCCCACTGATGTGGCCATACCATTTGCAGCTAGTCAAGAAGATTCAACTCATGTCCAGCCTAAAGTCGACAAGGCTAAAAACTTCATTTAGCGAATTCAACACATCCGCCAGCAGGGTCATGATATATTAGATAGAGCCAATGTTAAGTACAAGTAACGCCATGATCAACATCGGGTGCCGCACAAGTTCCAGGTGGGTGACAAAGTTTGGCTACATTTGGAGAAGGAACACCTCACTAGACCCCATCACAAGCTTTTCCTGCTCTGATATGGGCCATACACCATCACTAAGGTTGTAGGGGACAATGCCTTTGAGCTTAGCATTCCACCATTCCTTGGTCTGCACCCAGTGTTCAATGTAGACTGCCTTCTGCCATACTTTCCACCATTGTTGGACACATCTGACATTGCATAACAACTCACACCAATAGAGCTAAACCCGGATTGCATGGAACATACCAAAACTGATCAGATCATAGACACACAGATCAAGAACACTCACCAGCAGAAGATCCAACTGTATCACATTGTCAAAGTTGGCCAACTCCTGCACCAAGGCAAGTGGCTCACTAGGGACCAAGTTCAACATAAGTTTCCCCATCTCATGGAGGCACTCAATGCAATGGGGGCCATTGCTTCCTAAGGGGGGAGGACTGATCTAGGTGGATATTAGTCGCCACCTTCCTATTCCACTTGGACCCCCAACACTATCTGTTTTAGTTTTTTAGTTTCCTTAATTGTAGCACAATATACTATTTTTGGCAGTTTTTTGGGTCCTGAACTTCTGGAGCCATTTTGAGGCCCTAAATGATCTTTTTAGGGAAAACAGAGAGACCGAACAAGTCCCAAATGGGTCTATGAGTTTTGTCTTTAGTCTACTCTTCAAGATCTTTGAAATGAGGTATTATGGTAGTCAAATGAAGATCGTATGCCAAAGTTATGACTTTAGGAAATTGATGTAGCAGTTAACCCAAATGAAGGCCACAGTTTTGGCGCTTCATCTCCTAGGGTTAGGTTTCTGGATGTTTAGGGTTTTCCATTATTTCTCAATCATAAATAGGCCTTGGAGCCTCAGTGTAACACAGTTCATAGGCATGTAGTTGCCACATCTCTTCTCAGAGATAAGATACCATCGCCCAAGCTATTTTAATTCCATTCTATTTGTAAGCATACTTCTGTATTCTGATATTACTGAAATGAAGTGTTATTTTTGTTGCATTTTTGTATTTATGGTTATATCTGTAATTTTTTGTGTTCCTTTTTAAGTTCGGATGAGGGCTCTGAATTATATCTTCCCGAGGTGAATGTTCTGTAGTGATAGGAGATGTTTCCAAACTCACCCCTTCCCCCAACCTCAAAGATATATCATTTCGTTCAGTAGAGGGATCAATGGGAAGAAAAAGTGTTTTAAATTGTTGTGCATCATCCTTGTTTGGATTAGGGTCTGAGCTATGGTTTGAGCTAGGGTTTAAACTAGGGTTTGGGTTAAGGCTTGGACTAGGCTTTCGATTTGGATTAGGATTTAGGTTAGGGTTTGGACTAGGTCTAGGTCTAGGGTTTGGATAAGGGCTAGGTTTAGGGTTAGGGTTAGGGTTAGGGTATGGATTAGGAAAATGGCTAAGGTATGGATTAGGATAAGGTTGCACAAGTGGTTGGGACCATAGAGGATGATAACTTGGAGGTGCATTGGGTGGAAAGTATGGTTGATGTTGTTGGCATTATGATTCAAGTGTTGTCCTTGATGGAAACTTACTCATATGACAAATCACAGTGCAACAGGTAAATAGCAAAGAATTAATGATCAAACTACAAAGAATGAAGAAAGAGAAGCATACATAGGTTCACCTTGACAAAGGAGCATATACACACGGGTTAATAGAACAAAAGGACTATATAACATACACATACACTTTCACAAGAGGAAAAGCACATACATGTTGGAAAACTAAGTTTTCGTCCAAGGTATTTGGTCCATGGTATTCTGATCCATGGTATTGGTCAAAGGTATTTGGTCCAAGGTGCTGACCCTAGATATTTTGTCCAAGGTATTGGTCTTAAGTGGTTTTGGTCCATGGTATTGAGAAAGGCCTAAGAGTATATAAGGACGAGAAGATCATTAGGTCAGGTGTGCAAGTATTGAATAGCTGATGAAGTGTGAGATCCAGCATGCAGGTTATGGGTTTGTGATGCTTTACTAAGGATGCACCTATGTGGCAAATGAACATTGATGGACCAGGATCATGAAGACTAAAATGCATTATCATTATATGGTATGAATAGTTCAGATCTGAATACTGACGTATGCTTTATCATTTATATATGATGATCTCGGTATGTCTGAAGTAGAAAATTGCAGCAAAGGTATAAGTAATTATTTTCATATCTGTATGCAGGTTGGCTTTGGTAAAAGTGCATATACATGCTAGTTTGGTTCATCAGAGTAGTGTATACATTATGAGATTTGATATTTGAGGTATTTGTTAGTTCTAGTGGTTGTTGTAGAGTTCTGTGTTCTGCTCTGTGTTCTGGTGACTATGTTTTGATGATAGGGTTTCAGTGATTCAGTGTCGGGTGATTCAAAGATTGATGATGCAGGTGTAGTTGATGGTGGTGATTTATTTTGTGCTTCAATGTTGTTGATGGATCTATTATGAAAATTGGATGAAAGGTGGCCTTCATATTATGGTGTTGTGATCCAGGTGTATCCAGTCTGAAAATTTCTGAAGCATGATCCCTGGAGAAAGAGAAAAGGTCGTAGCCTTTTGTAGGTTGGTGCCTATGTAATGGTAAACATATCGGTGAGTACAAGAGCTAGGGGGTTGGAGCTCCCTTCTAGTAGCAGCTGGAAAATGAGTGAAGGTTGTAGCCTTCAGTAGGCTGGCGGCTATGTACTAGTAAACATATCGCTAGTACAAGAGTTAGGGGGTTGTAGCTCCCTTCTAGTAGAAGCTAGAGAACGAGAGAAGGTTGTAGCTTTCTGCAGGTGGGTGCCTGCATAATGGTATGAGTTTGTGCCAGTACAAGATTGTAAATAGCTTTTTCTTATATTAAAATAAGATAACAGTAGGTGGTTTTTGTCCCGCATTGGGTTTCCACCTTATATCTTGGTGTTCATGTGTCTTGCTTATGTGTGATGGTCTGTTCTATTTTTACTGCACCTAGTTACTATTCATATGGTTAATGAAGTACTCATGCATTGATTAAAGATCAACATATGATGAATTAACTAAATCATAAGTTTGTTGGATATACGCTAGTTGCCTTAAACACAGTTGTGTGTACACGCAGGTTTCCTTCATTTAAGTAGTGTATATAAATCTGAATATGGAAATGAAAAGTTATTGATTTGCTAATGTTGATTCACCCCCCACCCCTCTCGGTATTATTTCCAACAATTGGTATCAGAGCAGGTCCTTCAGAATAAGCTTGATCGCTTAAAGGGCGATCCATGAAAATGAATAATCAAGAGAACATGGGATCCATCAGACCACCAATCTTCGATGCAAGCAATTTTGTTTACTGGAAAATAAGAAACACAACATATCTACAATCGCTTGGAACGGACGTTTGGGAAATTGTGGAAAAAGGATATACATTTCCGACAGCAATTCCTGCAGATACAGCAGGTAGAAAGGATTATGAAACCAATGCCAAAGCTGTCACTATTTTATTGGGGAGTTTGTCAAAATTAGAGTTTGTCAAAGTCATGCATCTCAAATCAGTGAAAGAAATATGGGACAAAATTGTTCTAAGCTACGAAGGAGACTCTTAGGTAAAACGTGCTAAGCTTCAAACTCTCAGAATTCAGTATGAAACTCTTAAGGTGCATAGTGATAAAATCATAGCCAATTACTTCCTATGTATAGATGAGGTTGTCAATTGTATGAAGAATCTGGGTGAAGAAATTAAGGAAGTTGTATTAGTTGAGAAAGTTTTGAGATACTTGTCTGCTAAATTTGAAACCAAAGCGTCTGCCATAGAAGAAAAACAGGATCTGCAAAATATCACTATGATGCAGCTTCACTGAATATTAACTGCCTTTGAGATGGGAAAAGGAGGACCATCAGATATGAGAGAAGCCACATTTAAAGCATCAGCAAAGGGAAAAGAAAAACTCTATGAATCAGGACACATTTCAGAAGAAGAAGAGGAGTTAAATTTTGTCAAGCGACTTCAACGAGGTTCTGGAAGGTTCAAAGGTAAGCTACCTTTCAAATGTTTTTCTTGTGGTAGAGTTGGTCATTATGCTGCTAGATGCCCTCATAACAAAGGAAAGATGTCTGAAGGAGGTAAAAGAAGTTATTATACTCATGATGATAGTGATGGCTTGTCCAATAGTGATGAATATGATCAAGAAATTAAACAACTCATGGCATATGAAAATAATGGCTTAGAAAACGAAGATTTCCTTAAAGAAATCAGTCAACTTAAAATTAGTTTGGCAGAAAAGGATACAGTCATAAACACAGTGACACATCAACTCACTAAAAAGGACAAACACAATGAAGTGTTAGAATGTGAAGTGGTAAGTCTGAGAACAGAACTTGAAAAGACAAAGACTCTGAATCTTAAATTTTCTAAAGGATCAGAAAAGTTAGATGAAATCCTCAAAGTTCAGTGTTCACACCTTATAAAGACTACTCTTGGTTTTCATAAAAGTGAATCTAGCTCACAAGGTAAGGTAAGAAACTCCAATGAAAAATCTGAGATGCTCAACAGGGAAATAAAAGGTCAACCCCAACAACAACTAAGGAAAGAAATTCTTCGAAGAAAATCTTTTACTCCTAACTGTGGAAGTGATAGTCGGATATTTCCTTCAAGGAATGATGTTGAATTTTTTATATTTCATAATCTTGGACATGTTGCAGCAAGATGCGGAAGTAGAATGGTTCAAGACCATCACACATAAAGATCATCACGTTCCAGGTACTTTAAGGGATATTTTGTTGCTTGCAATATGTTTGGGCACAAAGCTATTGATTGCAATAGAAGGAATATGCAACATGTAAGATGTTATGCATGTAACAAGTTTGGACATAAAGTAAAGGAATGCAGGAGCAAAATTCGGACACCAAACCAAAAGGAGCATACATCATCACAATCTGAAGTATTGAAGAAGACATAATTATTGTCAGAAAGATGTGGCATAGCTCAGTTTGCAGACATAATAGACCTAGGGGAAGCTGAAAGTGTAAACCTTCAGTATTCCAATTTTCATACGCAGCTATTATGAAGATAAGTCACGTATATATGCGAGTTAGATGCTGCACAGTCGTGTATATGGTGCTTTGAAGAAAAAGTAGCAGGACAGACTCAGGAAAAGAAGTCTGATATGGTTCGGTCATGGTATGTGTTGGTTAGCATAGGTTCATGGGGAGCATATGCTTCTAATAATGCCTTGTTGGCATTATCTTAGAAGATCTTGATACAGATCCACATAGTTGTTTTGATTTGGGATTATTGATCCTGATGTTGGTGATGGTGAAAATCATATGGTGTATGATAGTTGCTGATGACTATCGTGATCTTGTTTAGGATGGTTGTCCTTGTTATAAATGGCATGTATATCATTTGATGTAAAGGTCATGAAAAGACCTAATTTGTAACCCCACTATGCATGGGATGGTTGATGTAATATTTCTTGTTTTGACATGTATAAACAAATGGTATATCCCCACTTGTTTGGGTGGATGAGTCAAACTTGGTATATCCCCACTTGGTTGGGAGATGGATGTATGTATGAGTCATTGGTGATAGGAAGGTCATACTCACTTAGTTGAGTTGCAGAGTCATGTTATTCTTCTGAAAAATATTTTTGCAAACTATTCATGTGCTTAGGGGGAGCATGGACAGATTGGTACATCTTAGCATGTACAAAGGAGTAGCTCAATCAGGGATTTCAACATGTACTCAGGGGGAGTATGAACATCATAATGTATCTCAAATGGAGAGAATATCTTGGTCTGCCCTTTGCCCTTGATGTCAAAGGGGGAGAGCGACTTGGTGTGGTTGCTGCCATCAAGTCCAAAGGGGGAGATTTTTGGCATTATGATTCAGGTGTTGTCCTCGATGGAAACTTACTCAGATGACAGATCACAGTGCAGCAGGTCAATAGCAAAGAATTAATGATTAGACCTTAAAGAATGAAGAAAGAGAGGCATACACAGGTTCACCTTGACAAAGGAGCGTATACACGTGGGTTAACAGAACAAAAGGAGCATATAACGTACACACACACACTTTCACAAGAGGGAAAGCACGTACATGTTGGAAAACTAAGTTTTGGTCCAAGGTATTTGGTCCATGGTGTTCTGATCCATGGTATTGGTCGAAGGTATCTGGTTCGAGGTGTTGACCCTAGGTATTTGGTCCAAGGTATTGGTCTTAAGTGGTTTTGGTCCATGGTATTGAGAAAGGCATAAGAGTATATAAGGATGAGAAGATGATTTGGCCAGGTGTGCAAGTATTGAACAGCTGATGAAGTGTGAGACCCAGTATGCAAGTTATGGGTTTGTGATGCTTTGCTAACGATGCATCTATGTGACGAATGAAGGTTGATGGATCGGGATCATGAAGACTAAAGTGCATTATCATTATATGGTATGAATAGTTAGGATCTAAATACTGATGTATGTTTTATCCTTTATATATGATGATCTGGGTATGTCTGAAGTAGAAAATTGCAGCAAAGGTATTTAAGTAATTATTTTTAGATCTGTACACTAGTTGGCTTTAGTAAATGCGCGTATACATGCTAGTTTGGTTCATCAGAGTAGCATATACATTATGAGATTTGATATTTGATGTTTTTGTTAGTTCTAGTGGTTGTTGCAGAGTTTTGTGTTCTGCTCTGTGTTCTAGTGACTGTGTTTTGTTTTAATGACAGGGTTTCAGTGATTTAGTGTTGGGTGATTCTGAGATTGATGATGCAGATGTAGTTGATGGTGGTGATTGATTTTGTGCTTCAATGTTGTTGATGGATCCAGTATGAAAATTGGATGAAACATGGCCTTCATATTATGGTGTTGTGATCCAGGTGTATCCAGTCTGAAAATTTATGAAACATGGTCCCTGGAGGAAGAGAGAAGGTTGTAGCCTTCTGTAGGCCGGTGCCTACGTACTAGTAAACATATCGGCCAGTACAAGAGCCAGGGGGTTGGAGCTCCCTTTTAGTAGCAGCTGGGAAATGAGTGAAGGTTCTAGCCTTCAATAGGCCGACGCCTACGTACTAGTAAACATATCGGCTAGTACAAGAGATAGGGGTTGTAGCTCCCTTCCAATAGAAGCTGGAGAACGAGAGAAGGTTGTAGCCTTCTATAGGTGGGTGCCTGCATACTGGTATGAGTCTGCGCCAGTACAAGATTGTAAATAGGTTTTTCTTATATTAAAAGAAGACAGCAGCAGGTGGATTTTGTCTCGCATTGGGTTTCCACCTTATATCTTGGTGTTCATGTGTGTTTCTTATGTGTGATGGTCTGTTCTATTTTTACTGCACCTGGTGACTGTTCATATGGTTAATGAAGTACTGATGCACTCATTAAAGATCAACATATGATGAATTAACTGAATCATAAGTTTGTTGGATATACGCTAGTTGCCTTAAACACAATTGTGTGTACACGTGGGTTTCCTTCATTTAAGTAGCGTATATAAATCTAAATATGGAAATGAAAAGTTATTGATTTGCTAATACTGATTCACCCCCCCCCCCCAGTATTATTTCCAACAGAGGTCTAGGTCTAGGGTTTGGATAAGGGCTAGGTTTAGGGTATGGATTAGGATAAGGGCTAAGGTATGGATTAGGATAAGGTTGCACAAGTGGTTGGGACCATAGAGGATGATAACTTGGAGGTGCATTGGGTGGAAAGTATGGTCGATGTTGTTGCTCATGTAATTGGATTTTCATGGGAGACTACCCTAAATAGAAGGTTCTAGACTATTCTTGATGGCATGGGGATATCTGGCTTGAGGATGAGGTAGCATGAGAGGGACACTGCAGCCAAAAGGTAGGATGTTCACTGAGAGGAGGACTAAAAGTTTGCCATCGAACTGTAGGATTATAAATCTATTGAGGAATCTTTTGAGGGTAAGTATTAGTCCAAGTATTAAATGATGATGGGTTTTGAGTTATACCTAGTGGTTGATTTGATTCCTTACTTGATTTCCTAAGTACCTTTAGTAATCCTGGTAGTGATGGGAAATGTTCTATTGAGTTACCTTCCTCGCAAATTTTTCAAACTTTTAGGCTACTCAATGGGAATTCTCTTATGAAGTGCTTCTTTCTATAGTTAGAACAAAAAATTAGTAGTGGTTCTTCAATTTTTTCATCCTTCAAATCATCCAGTTTTGAATTAAGAGAACAAATAACATCATTTTTATTTTTTTCAAGAAAAATACTATTTTTTTGAACTCGTAAGTTTGTTCACCATTGGATGATTTGTATATATCTGTATCAACATCAAAACTCCTCATTGAAATATTCCTCAAAATACTATTTTTTGTGCTCAACACAGTTTTGGGATATCATGTCAGCACATGGGTAATGTATATAGGGGGGTTATTACAGCACTCAACAAATGAGAAATATTGAAAAGAATAAGAAAGATATGCAGGGAAGAAAAAAATTAAAATAATCAATTCTAAGGAAATACAATTTTCAAGAATATATAGGTAAAAAGAAAACCAAACTGTAGTAGGTCACTAAGGTCAATCCCCTAAGAGCCTCCCTAACAACTACACCAAAATATTGGCTGTAATAAACAACCTAACATTTAATTGTGAATATGGGAGTTCATAAACTTCGAGGCACAACACTAGAAATTCCAGAGAAGGACTTCAACAACCTGCAAAATAAAATCCTAATCTGTCCTGCAAACAACAATCATTATCCACTCTAATCCTACAATTAAAGGCATTCATTAAAAGTGAAACCCTAATTATTGCAACACCAATCCTTCAATTTTCCAACAATTGAAAGAAAACCCAGCAACTGAAGATAAACCCTAATTACGAAAAATTGAAATACAAAACCCTAACTATTGAAGAAAATCTTGATTATTAATCAACTGGGATTGTGGGAACTCTAAGCATTGACCTCCAATGAGAAATTCAAATGCAAAGGTTTTCTTAGTGAATTAAATGACATAGGCACTAAAACCCTAAACAAACCACACATCTTATGCAGTACAGACTACCCAAAATAAGACCCCATTCTCGATCTATCGAGGCATTAACAAAATGGACTTAAATCTATTTATAACATCACTATTCTAGCCGAGTGGATCATCCCTGTAATCAAATTACTAAAACTATTCACTCAAGTTTAATGCTCAAATTACAAATTTCAAGTCATTACAAGCCAAGCTACCAACAACCATAAAGATAACATAAAGGAATATGTCACCACAAGTTGCTCATCAAGAGATTTAGAATAATTTAATCTAAACATCATTGATCCAAACAATATAAACCATGTTCTGATACAGGTGGGAAGACTATAAAGTTCACTGCAACATTTATATAATATAAAGTCTAATACGAATTTGAATTAAAAGATATTATTTGTTGAATCATATTTTCAAGGGTTTTAAATTGAGAGAGCCCCATAATAGTTTTACATACGAGTCCTTTTCAAAAATCGATTTCAACTAGTAATGTGTTGGACCAAAATTAAGATATAATGGGCTCTAGCAGATTTGTATATCATAACTTTGTAAAATGTGTGGTGCATCATTTTAATCATTTAAAATAGGTTCCTACATGCATATTCTTGAGATCAAGTCTCATTAAAAATGAATCATCTTAAAACATGGTAAAAAGATAAACTTGCACATTGTCACTAATCCTGGTAGTGTAGCTACAAGTATTGAGGACTTGAATACGTAAAAAATGAACATAGATTACTTGCAATGCATGCTGAAACATTGTGAAGATCGTACAAGCAATTGTTCTTCTTATATCAAGAAAATCGAAATGCAATAAGAACAAAGGCAATTAAGAATTCATGTTTGTGATGCCAATGTTGAACTTGCAGAACAATACGTATCCAGAGACTTTTCCAGAGCATATATAAGAGAAATTGTAATAGTATTATTGAAATTGTTTTTAAAAATTTATATTGGACAAAGGTCTCCATATCCTGATGATTTCAATGTTTACTGTATCAATAATTAAAATATGTCGAAGTCATGAACCTATAAAACAGGGCACTAACTAGTCATTCTGCATACTGTGCATACAAGGAATTTTGTGTAAGAAAACAAAACCTTCCACACAAAATTCGATGAGAAATTAGACACAAAAATTTGAGATAGAAAGAACACAACCTCTGCTACTAAAAACACATCTGAACACTACATATCTAGAAACAATTTAACATGTCAACGAGCCAGAAGCTTAAAATTCCAGCATAATAAATAGATCTAGAGTGCATGCACACAAAGGAGAGAAACAAGCTAGGTTTAGGGACCTACTAACTAGCTTGTGCCTCCTGCTAAGGATTAAGTTAGAAAGCGATTACAAAAGGAAGCAAAAACCCAACACAATCCTTGTATTAACAAAATATTGAGTCATTTACATCACAGAGCCAATGCTCAGAACCCCGGTACAAAAGAGAATTGACCCTAAGGGTCCAGTCTACAGTATGGAAAGGCCTAACATAAGAGAGCACTACCTCCCCAATGCTCTTCCTTATAAAAATATCCATCTACCAACAAACACAATGAATCTGATTTCGTGGAACAGAAATAGACTAAAATATTCACTTTTAGAATTACTATCTTGCTCGAATATCCATAGAAAAAAAACTATTTTCTAAATACATCAAATATGGTTCCTTGATTTTTGCAAGATGAGATTTTTTCTTAAAATAGAGTCAAAGGTGGTTTTATGTGTTTGTTAATTTATAAATCGATTAGCTCATGCATTTTCATCCATAAGGATCTCAATTTCTTGTTGCACTGATAATCATTGCATTCCCCCACATATAAAGATTGATTGCATATAAAAGTTGATTGAACACGACCCATGCGATGTATGATTTTACCTTCTTAGTGAAAGATCTTCATTCCAAGTGTAGTACCTTTCTTGAATTTATTTGAAAGTGCACTGATCCATGAAATCCCTAAATTGATTTCTCTTTAGTGCAGATACTAAACTAAGTGCAGGCAGAGCACAAACTAGTACAGGTATGTGCCAGAATTGGTAAACCACCATTTGGTAAGTTCCCTTGACCCTATATGAATATCTTTGACATGTAATCATAGGATCAAAGCAGCCTTTGTGTCCAATTCTCTAGTGCAGGATCTCCTTACTAGTGTGGGATCTGCACAACCCTTCATCAGTTACTTCATAAATACATAAAAGTGAAGAAATTTGGAAAATAAATAAAATATTACCTTTCAACCTCTATTAAAATACAAATTGGACACATACCTCCACTACTGCATCACAAAGAATGTATAAGTTCAGGATACATGATTAAAAATATGTAAAACAACGAATAAAATAGGGATTTTTAAGGGCAAAAATAGAACAATTCTAAGGTCTGACATTCATGTTCTTCTTCTTCCTCCTCCTTATGACTTGAAGATAAGTATTATTCAATGTGATATTGATAGTCTATCTTTTCTTTTAATCTAGTGTTACTTCATATTCTTGCCTAATGATCATATGGTCTTCTTCATTTCCGTAGGTGCCTTCTAGCATGGTCTCCTTCTCCTTTTCCTCCATCATCATCCTGTCGTGATAAGATAATGTACCTACAACTAAAATCCATTCATGACAAAACAACATTAGTCTGAAAAACTCCTAATCTAACATGCTCCATGAAATCAGTTGTTAGGGTTGGAACTTGTGACTAGTTGAGTGACTGACTCAGGGATTGCACAATTCGAGAGCCTAAGGTTCACGACTAATGCTTGAGACTACGCAATGCACAATTTAGGATGGCTAGGGTCAAAGGATTGTGTAGTTGAGGGGATCAAGAGCTCAATACTTGGCATTGATGCTTGAGGTTTCCCAATGCGTAGTTTTGGAAGGATAGACACAAGGAACTACACAATTGAGGGACTCAGCAGGTCAAGCTTGAGGCTTGATCCTTGAGGTTTCCCAATGCACAATTCTGAGAGGCTAGGCTAGGTGACTACGCAATTGAGGGGATCAAGAACTCAAGGTTGAGGCTTGAGGCTTGTAGTTTCCCAATGCACAGTTCTAGCAGGAGAAAAAACTGGGAGATTGCACAATTGAGGGGTTCTAGTGCTCAAGCTTGAGGCTTGAGGTTTCAAGTTTCCCAATGTGAAGTCCTAGAGGGAGAACAATCTCATAGATTGCGTAGTTGTGCAGTTTAAGGAGTCATGTTGGGGCTGATTGGGAGACAATGATTACGGAGTTTTGGATCTCAAGGGTCAAGGTTGAGAATTGTGACTATGTAGTGCGTAGTTCCAAGAGGCAAGGTCAAGGCTTGAGGGCTAAGACTATTCAATGCACACTTCAAAAGGGGTGAGTGAGGTCAAGTTGCCCGAGGGTGGATTTTCTGAATGAGGACAAGTGTGTAATCAGTGAGACCAAAGTGGAAAAGGACAAAACTTGAGCATGATCACACATTTAGAATATTTGAAGGCACAAAATTGATCACTCATAATACAAGGACAACATACTCCCCTCACTGTGATGACATTGTGACAACTTTCCCCAAGTGTGACACTAAAGGTAAGCTTTTCAACGACAATGATGACACTAATGTAAAAATGCATAAAACTTTGGGAATGAGAGTAAAACATGTCTACATGACTAGAGGGTCTCATTAACACCAAACTAACCCTTTGAAATAAGCCAAAACTATAATTTACACGATAAGTGACACTTCCCATGCCAAAAGACACCATTTGGTATATGAAGAGAAAAGTGTGAATGACACTTGCGATATGTGAACGACGATGAAAGAAACACATGCGAGAGTGAAGATAATGTGAAAAAAACACTAATTAAAGTGAAATCAAGAAAAATCGACAATCGAGAACATGAAAACGACGCTCACGAAAGTGAAAGTGAAAAAAAGTGATAGTTTGAAAAAATCACCGAAATAGAACTACAAACACAAACAGAAGTTAGAAACTGTCAATTGAAATGTGCACTCGTTGTCGCCATAAATTGAACATTGGAAAGGCACTGTCTTGGTGGACTGTGTTAGGCCTGTTCAAGCTTGCATGAAGGAATGTTCTCATGAATTCATTATGGTCTGAGCATGTATGAACAAGTGACTTCGACACCTAAAATCCAAGAAGGGATATCAGATTATCAACTAACCAAGAAGTGACTACAGAATGTTCGATTGCAAGATCAACAATAGGCTCCAAAATTCAAGTATAGGAAAAATTTTAGAGGGTGTTTGTCACAGCGACAACACTTGGCGACACACTCGTAGAACTCCAACTTCTCTGCCTTGGTAAATTCTTTATGCATGGTCTAGTTCTTCAAGGTGTATTGATTCATTGTTCAGATCACTCCAACTTCCCCACTTACTCCATATGTAAACATAGTCCCCTTCATTCCTTCCTAGTTCAACACAAACATATGACCAATGATATCACAACGTTTCAAGACAGAGCAGGGTAATGTAATACACGAGATTTAGATTTTTAGAGTATAGTTTTTCATCTTTTTTGTTGCTCTGCTACTAGCAGGCTTGGACAATACCCTAGTGTAGTCACTTTAGGAACACAAACATCGCTCCACTGCTAGTGATCCTAGATGGTACCTCGACAAAGTTGCTTCCTTCA